>QTSX02005394.1:0-24633 GCA_014839935.2 Entomophthora muscae
GCTAGTCAGGGTTGCTTCTCTGACAGATTAACTGGTACTTACAAGTGTTGTACAACTAACTCTGCCTTGGGCAGCGCAACACTAGTGTCACCCCACCCCAGTCAGATCTGTCACAACACATGCTCATTTTCCAGTTGGAAGCCTTTGCAGGTTGGTTGAAAGGGACTGACATTGTCAGTTGGCTCCACTCCACTGAAACCCGCCTGTGTATGTCAGGTACCTGAGCCTATGTGGCTTGCCACTGCTTTGGGCCACCTTACAGGGCCTGCTACAGTTTGGTTCACCACCTGGGCCAGTCAAAAAATAGAAATCACCTGGGCGTCATTCAGGGATGCCGCAAAGTCCCGCTACAGTGAAACCTTTTCACCCATCATAGTGGGAACTCCCCTCCTGGCTATCAAACAGACTAGGTTTGTTCCTGAATATCTTGCCGCCTGGAAGCAAGCTCATGCCGCCGCCCCAGAAGCTGTGACTGATGGGAACACCATGCTCCTTACCTTGATAATTAATGGGTTAAAACCCCATATCTGCAAGTGGGTTCCTGTAGGTTGTTACACCTCCATTGCTGACTGCTATAAAGCCATTGTGGAGGCTAATAATCAGGATTCAATGGGTTTCTGCTGCTCCAATGACGCACCACCCCAACCTTGTCCCACACCTGGCAGTGCTCACAACTAAATAGGTTGCCACCAGCCACGCCAACAGGAAAATGGGGTTAAGCACCCCCGCAAGGGGGAAATCCAGTTAGCACAAAGTGAGGACCTGGGAAAAGCCTAGGGGTTGTAGTTACAAGAGGTTCTACAACCCCACTTGACCCTCACTCTCAATTCCTCCTAGAAAAGAACCCCTGCAACTACAACATTCACAAAGTTGAAACCCTTGACGTCTTCCAAGTTTATAGCAATAACCCCATACTTCAATCCAGTCACTCTCCAAATAAAGTAACTTGCTTGGCCTATCCCTTTTGTTTCCGTGGGAACACCCACAAACTACTGGTAGATACTTGGGCCAACCATACTATGGTTGACCAGACGTTCACAGACGCTCAACAACTAGACTGAGTGCCAAGCAAGCTCAAGGCAGTACAAGTGGCTGATTCCCGCAGAATGGTAATTACCCATGAGAAGGTACCCTTCTCTGTGAGAATGGGGAACATCCAGGTTAAGCTCTCTGGACTAATCATGGCAGGGCTCAGCCATAATATCATTGCTGGCCTTGACTGGCTTTGCCACAACTGACCCTACATCAACTGGGATACATCTGTGACCACCCTCAATAGTAATGGGGTGAGGTTTCAGATATATCTGTCAAAATGAGCAAGTTGCTTCACAATACCGTGTTTTTCAGAATAACAGAAACATGCTCATAAAATTTCAAGGGGGAAAACTAGATTTCACTCAATGCTCAGTCAAAGTTATCCGCGCAGAACCACCTGCAGCCCTCCCCTTGACTACTCCACCTCCACCATAACTTGCTGCTCTCCTCAAGGAGTATAAGGACGTTTTCAGTGAAACACTGGACCAACTACCCCCTCCTTGGGAGATCCAGCATGCTGTAAAACTACAAGGGTCTCTTCCCAAGGCACGCCCTCTCTATTGCTTGACAACAAAAGAAGATGAAACCCTCCACCAGCACCTCATAGACACACTTGATAAGGGCTTCATACACCCCTTGCTTTTGCCATACAGGGCTGCTGTCTTCTTTGTAGCCAAGAAGGACAGGTCTCTTTGCTTAGTCACAGATTACCACGCCCTAAATGAGGTGACCATTAAGAATAAATACCCCCTGCCGTTGATTGACAACCTGTTTGACACACTTGCAGGTGTGAAGGTCTTTAGCAAGATTGATCTCACCGCGGGGTACAACCAGGTTTGCATTGCACCAGGGGATGAGGCAAAAACTGCCTTCCGCACATGAAACAGATTGTTTTAGTTCCAGGTCATGAACTTTGGAATGACCAACGCTCCTTCCACCTTTGCCATGTTAATGAACAAAGCATTTGAGGAATTTATTGGAAAGTGTGTTTTTGTGTACCTTGACAACATTAGTCTTCAGTCAAGATCAAACCACACACCTCCAACACCTCTGTGCTTTCCTTGACACTCTTTGGAAACACCAGTTGAAGACTAAGCCTTCCAAATGTAAATTCTTCAAGTTGGAGCTCTTGTTTTTTGGGTACATCATCTCTGCCCAAGGAATAAAGCCTGAACCTGCCAAAATCAAGGCAATCACCAGTATGCCACCTCCCACCAATGTGGGACAGGTGCGTACATTCTTGGACATGGTTGCCTACATGTGCAAGTTCATTCCCAATTGCGGGGAACTAATTGCACCTCTCACTGAGCTCCTCAATACCAAACAGCGCTTCCAGTGGACCTCTGTCAGGGATTAAGCCTTTGAGACGTTGAAGCAGAGGCTTACAACTGCACCTGTGCTAAAGTTTCCTAATAGAACTGCCAATATAAACTCAAGACTGATGCCTTTGACAGGGCCATAGGGGGCATGTTACAGGTAGAAACTGACAAGAGCGTCTTCCTCCCCGTGGTGTATGAGTCCAGGAAACTTACTGCACCGGAACAGCGCTATCCTATCCATGATAAAGAACTGGTAGCAATTGTGCACTGTGTTGAGAAGTGGCGCTGTTATCTGAAGGGGGCCACCTTTCCATCCTGTGTTTTGATGGACCACAAGATGCTCCAGTACTTTAACACACAGTCCCACTTGACACGCCACCAGGCAGTTTGGGTCAAGCGTCTGTTCCCCTACCAGTTGTTCATCAAGTACAAGCCTGGGAAGGATATTATCACAGCAGACCTTCTCTCAAGGCTCAATGTAGCGTCCATAACTGGGGACAATGGTTTGGATCTTGATTGGCCCATGCTCTACCTCCTCCCTGAGGCAACTTGCTACGAGGGCCTTAACTTGATAACCATCTCCAAGCTGAAGGACAACAAAAGTCAGTTCACCACCAATGCTGGTAATGTCTGCCGTTGGGCAGAGACAGGTGAAAAGACGCCTTACATTCCCACCACGCAACAAAGTGACACAATACTGCACTACCAACAGACCCTGGGTCACATCAGAGGATTTAACATCTTTGAGATTATGAAACAAGAGGTTTGGTGGCCTGGATGTTCCAGGACATTCTGGGCCCTCTCAAAACCTGTATGTTATGTGAAAAGAACATGTACAAGCCTGCTCCTCCCACGTTGGTATTACCTATTAAATCCATGAAACCCTTCAAACAGTAGGCCCTTGAAATTTTTAGGGTACCTACCTAAAGATAATATGGAGAAAAATTATATCATCATAGCCACCAACTATTTTGCACACTTTCCCTTGGTGTAAGCTACCTCTAATCACACTGCCATCACCAACACTTGATCTATTGGTAAATAAATTGTGGTGCGCTTTGGTTTACTCAAACAGCTCCTCACTGATGGTGGGTCTAAAATTTTGGTTAATGACATGAAAATTTACTGTGAAAAACGCTCTTTAATGCATTTTCACCCCTACATATCACCCTCAAGCCAATGGGCGCATAGAGAGCCTAAATGGTTTCCTGGTCCAAATCATTGTCAAATTATCTCAGGAGCATCCAAACATTGCCTGGACCAAACATCTTCCCACTAATCTACTCATCATGCAAGCCAGAATCAACTGTAGCACAAGCTTTAGTCCTAGTGTGCTGGCTTTTGGCACTCCTGATGGAATGATAGGAATAGATGATGACAAACTGAAATCAACTGTCCCAAGTAAACCACCTCTCATGATCACCACCTCATTAGCCCAGTGATGGGCCAAAGCCCGCAATCTTGAACAGAAACAGATTAAGGGGGAGACAAGAAAACTCAATGCAAAATATGCTGTAGGTGACCCTGTCTACACCCCCAACCCTAATTCTGCAAAACTCAAACCTAATCACCTTGGGCCCTTCCAAGTGGCTGCTGTCTACAGAAATCATACCTACCAACTCAATATTGCTCAGGGAAACACCAAAAGACTCCACCATGATTGCTTGCACCCCTGCTGTGCCATACCTGCCTAGAAGGGCTTCATATGCAACTTCCTAGACCTTCCACAAGAGCCAATCTTGGTACCAGACAACAAGTAGAGGGCAAGGGGGTGTTGTAACCAAATTACTCCCCTGTCCACTAATGTATCTCATGATACACAGGGAGTTCTTGAAGAGATGCCCCATAACATAATTAACAGTATAGAGGATTCTTTGGGCAGTGTCAAATTACAGGCATTTTCTCCCAATTAGGAGTGATGCCAATTTGACATGCTGATCCCTTGCTTAAGATATTCCCAGCCCAAAACCATTTACTGAACCTGCCACAGTGCCACCTCCTAATGGGTCTGTGGCCTTTCAATATAGTATATAACCATGCTATTCTCTAAATAAACATCACATTATTCCTATTCTTGTCATTTTTATTGTACTGTTTTCTTCCCCAATATAAATACTGAACTATAATTTTTTCAGTTGCAACACTGACTGGAGAGGGTAAAATGGGAGCAGGAAGATATTCCATCAACTATTTTTCTGTCAACAGATTTTCAGTCAAATTTGATTCTGCTATAATTTTCTTCATGTGAATTTTTTTACTTTACAACAATAAAAAAATCAAAAATACAAAATAAAGAAAATTTTTCCTATGTAAATTATTATTTGAAACTTTTAATGTTATTATTTTATTTTCTAGCATTGAAGTTTAATTCAAATGGCGTTTAAAAAGGTAAATAAAAAAAATTAAGCCTCTTAAAAACAAAAAAAACAAAATGAAATTAAAAATAATTATGTGTGAAGCATAGCTTTTATTATTAAATAGATTTTATTTAAATTTTTGATTTATTGTAAAGTTAAAATTATATATGAATAATATTATAGTTGGACCAAATATGACTGAAAATCAGTCAACAGAAAAATATTTGATGGAATATCTTCCTAACCTGTAAAATGACAACTTATACTCTTTAATAATTGTATATGAAGTTTTTTAACTAATTCAGGGGTAATAAATCCCCTTTATCAGGTACTTTGAGGCCATACAGGTTAATCAGGCTACACTGAGAAGGCAATGAATGATACTGAATGGGTGAGGCTACACCTGCCATGAAAAAAAGTGTCAGGATTTGAGATATTAAGTAAATAAATGATTCAACCAATAGATACAGGTGGTCATCTCAAGAGGACTTGTTATTGTACAACAGTCACCTTGGTTGATTATTCTAATGAAATCAATTATAATTTTCAAAGTTATAGGTTAGATTTTATTATTTATAAATAGGTTTCAGAATATCTCCAAATAGAAATTCTGGGGGAAACCCAGGTATACATATAAATAAATTTGAATCCCCAAAATTAATTAGGACAAACTAATTAATGGAATTAAGGAAGAATCAATTAAAGCAGTCCTTGAGACTCATTGTCTCAGAAAACAGTTAATTAACTGGGAAGATTAATTGAAATCCCAGGAATGTAGTTGACATTAAGATAAAATTAAAGGGATTATAATGTCTTGATGGTTTTAAGATGTGGCAAAAGGTTAGGGTTGTTAAGCTTCTGAACATGGTTAAAAGGTTATTGTAAATAACCAATAAATGGGGAAGTACTTTATCAAGACATGGTCCCAAGTTTGTGACTTGGAACCCAGTGAGAGAGGTGACAATTGGTTATACTGTCAATACCCAACAAAACGACTTTGCATGTACCTTATATTAGCTAAAATTACTGGAAAAAAGAAGTAGGAACATAATAAGTCAAGGTATAGACTGCTATGGAAATAGTAAAATGGGGAAAAGCCAGGAGGGCCAAGAGTACATCTTGGAGGAGTTTAATTGTGCTGGATCCTTGTAATAGTAGTCTTCAGAAGAGTTTTGGATTGGCCTGTGCGGTTGTAAATTGTGTTGGTGGCCCCCAATCCCAAGGCAGTCTGTGATTACAGCAGAGAAGACAAGATAATTCATCTCATTTATCCTGGGGAAGGTCAGAAAAAGCTTAGTGTCCTGGACTTTTCTTGTTTAAAGTCTTAGTTTTTGTTTTATGTGATAATATTGAGGGTAATTTCACTCAATAATAGCACAATCTATCATCAAGTGAAGATTCTTTATTCTATACTATTGACCTTGGTGAGGTATGAATAGTGAAAAGCATTGGATAGGGAGCCCCAAACACTTAATGTTGTCTGAGATTCCCTTTCTGGGGTAGCATTGGGGAGAATTTGGTGGCAATGTAATGCCAATTCCTGGCTAAAAGTGGCATGAGGGATATTTGGATGCTTTTATGCACCCAAATTTATTATCTGCAGTTAGTGTATGAACTTGACTGCAGAGTAGCCTGCCAGCCCTTTCTTGATTGGGAAGATTCTCAGTTTTGGGCAGCAGTTTCCCCCAAATTGGTCTTTGAGGAAATTTCCTTTTTTGGTTTCCCAATTTGGAAGATTCCCCATTTGGTGGGGGTGGACAACTCAGCCATGGGGCGTGCTGCCTGCTGCTGGATGGCTGGTGGGCGCCTGGTGGTTGGCCGCACAGTCTGCAGCCGGCCTATAAAAGGCTAAATTCAAAAAAATTAATTTTTTAAATTCTTTTTCTATTGGTGCGCTTTTTGCAGCAGTTCCCCCTGATTGGGGAAACTGCTGCAAATAATATTTTTGATTTTCTGATTTTCTAGCGCTACAAATGGTGTTCCCTTGAATTGTTTTGTCAGGAATATACCTGACAGTTATTCATCATAGAGTTTAATAAATTAGACTTTTATAACAGAGGTAATGTTATCTTAAAGTTTGATCCACTTGTTCTCAGTAGGGATTTTAGAAAGCTTAGATCACTGAGTTAATAATATATTATTATAACAAGGAATTATAGAATACTTTGAGCTATGCTAAGAATGTCCAGGTAATGAATCAAGGTTATTCAGTACAAAGGTCAATATGTTCTTGTAGAATCAAGAATAAATCTTTCCTGTTGAAGTAGGATCAGGATTAATTGATAAAATTACTGCCAATTATTTTAGGAAGATACAGATAGGATCTCAAAGCAGGAGGGGCTTTAGCTAGGTATTGTCATGGCCGGGTGTGGTACCACACCAAGGCGCCATGGTTGAAGTCCACCCTTTGGGGTATTGCAACACCAAAGCCCAATACAGGAAGGGCAAGGAGCAGGACAAGTACAGCATACCAGCTGAAAGTAGACAATAAGCACCAATGTGAGGTACTACAACCTCATCAAGTCTAAGGATGATCAGGATGACCATCCCGTATCTGCTATGGTCATAGGGGATAACTTAAGCAGAGGGTTGCAGGATTAGAGGGGGAGGAGTGGTAGGTATGAAGCTGCTGGCCCGTCCAGGGCTGGGCTCTGGCTGATAGTCTATTGCTACAGGTTCTACTGGGCGAAGTACTGTGACTGAGCTGGTTGATTTGGGATTGTCTAAGGTGATAAAATAATATGAGGAAGAAAGGCAAAGACTACTCTTTGGACCATATACTTTATTGAACGTTGTCTGTGTCTGACTTGATTGTAGGGAAGTGGGTTTTATACCACTCATCTGTTCTTCCTTGGAAGTGACTACTGGCAGCTCCTTGGTGAACTCTAGTAGTCCATCTTTTGGTCATAGGTACTTTGGGTGGGAAGGAGGGATTATTGATAACAGGGGATAGGGTCCCAATAATCTTAGACTGGGTTGGGGAAGGGAAGTTTACTGGGTCTGGACCATTGGATTAGTTGATTGACTCATGGGTGGGGACTGTGCTGGGAACTTGGTTTGGCTCATCTGGTTTCACCTTGAAATTGACTGGATTGCTGGAAGCTGATTGGTGGCTAATTATACCAAGTTCAATCATTTGGGGCTGGGATTGCTTGACAGTTTGTACTTGATTATGGGCAGAGGGATTGTCATCTGCAGGTGAATATTCCTGGCTGAGTAACTCTTCTTCACTTCTTAAACCAATGAAATAATTGTAAACTCCAGGTGAGGTGGGGATTGCATTATCTTAGGACTCTTCTTCAACAGGCTTTATTTGATTAGGAGTGGATTCTGGATCAACTTCCTGCAGGTGATGTTTCATTACATCAGTGGGTGTACTGACATTTTCATTGGGATTTGGCTGGGTATTGGCAGATGGATCAGGACTGGATGGGGAGTGCAGATTGAGAACAGGAGTCATCAGTTCAGAAGAGCTGGAAAGCTGAGTGGGAACTGGATTATTTACCAAGTTATTCAGCAAACCCAGTTGGTACTGGATTTGCTGAATAACCCAGCAAATATTGCCAACTACAAGATGGGAGCCACCTGTTCATTTGTAGCATTGGAGTTGATGGCTCTGCTACTGTTGGGGGCCGTCAGCCCCCCTGGGCCAGTTAACAAACTGGCCCTGGTTGCTTTATTGCTTACCATTGTATTTAAGTGATTTAAACCAATCTCTCTTTTGAGAGTTGGTTCCCACCCGCCCTGGTGATTTGAACAGGGTTTGATTCCCCCAGCGGGTTTCTGTAGTTGCCCGCGTTTTTGTTTGACAGGGGAGGACATGGGTTTAAATATGGTAGTCAAATTTCTGGGCTTGCCAGCCCTTACAGGTATACTGTGGACAATATATAAATGGAAAATGCAATATTTAATAAAAGTCATCTTGAAAATTTTTGTTTCCCTTATCTAACTTTTTAGTTTAATTATGTCTGTATTGTTTAGTTTCAGCATATCAAAGTTTGGTATATCAAAGAGTTGTAAGTTTGGCACTATAAAAGGATATTTCTGAGAGCTTTCCAGGGAGTCTTTGGAAGATCTGGAAGTGGTCAATACCTTTTCAAGTGACTCACTATAAGAGGTAAAAACTGCTTTTGAGGAGCTTTACTCTTATTACTTCTCTAAGGAGAAGACACCAGCCTTGGAAAACAAGGCTTTTGCTTGTGACTAATTCAATATTCTTCTGGAATTTGATAGAATTTTTATCCTGATAAAAGCTTTTGCTGATATGAAGATAGAATGACAAAAATTAAAGTAGTTGAAAAGTGTTGAGAATATGCCCAAATAAAGAGATGCAAATAAAGATCTGAGCCAAAAGGTATCTGATTTGGCAATAAATTTTTCAAAAGTTTTGCAATAAGCATTTTTTAGTTTTAAGAGTCTTTACAGAAATGAAGATGGTAAGTGAAGCTTGAATGTCTTGGATTCTACACAGGACTGAATCTGATTTTAACATAAAACTAAAGGCAATTAGGCTTCAGAGTTATATAAACCAATAATTGAACCCACCCATGGCCTGAATCAAACTACACTTCCCAAGAGAGAATAAAACCAGTGTTTGCTGTACAGTAATTTTCAAACCTGTTGAGATAAAAAAAATCTCAGTCTAAAAACAAAAACAACTCAGTATAAAAGCAAAATAAAAGCGGATTCAAATCTATTGTAATTTAATATAAATTCCATGATTTTCAATTTTGTTTTTAGACTGAGTTGTTTTCATTTTTAGACTGAGATTTTTTGTTTATCTCAACATGTTTGAAAACTACTGTACTATTAATAATATCTATAATAGGAGTCTTTTATATATGCAAATTATAAGTATAACTGTTACAACTGAACAAATGAGGATTTGGTATTTGAATTGGGGAAGACAACAGTCCAATAGAAAGGACAGGAATAATAAGAATAAGGTATTGTTTATTATAGAATACTAAAATTAATATAATATATGGGAAAAGCCACCAGGCCACAAGGGGGGTGGCATGGTGGCTTGTTCTATGTAGGATTTGGAGCCAAGGAATAAGTTGTGTGGGATCAGTAGGTCAAATTATTAGTGCTCCTAATTAGGAGAAAGTGCCCGCAGTTTGACATTGCTATCAGATTGATTCATGTTGTTAGACACGTCAAGGGACAAATCATTGAGCACCCCCTGTGTATTGTGAGATATTTTGGCAGGCAATTCTAGGAATTTGGTTGCAACACCCCCCTTGCCCCCTGCTTGTTGTCAGACACCAGGATTAGAGTTTGCAGAAGACCTGGGAAGGTCCGCACAAACAACTTTTGTATGGGAATGGCATGGCAGGGGCGCAAGCAATCATGGTGAAGTTTCTTAGTGTTTCCTTAGGCATCTTCAAGCTGATAGGTGTGGTTGTCATAGACTGCGGCTATCTTGAAGGGCCGCAAGTGGTTGGGCTCTAATTTGGCTGAATTGGGGTTGAGGGTGTAAACGGGGTCACCTACGGTGTACCTGGCCTTGAGGTGTCTTGTCCCTCTCTCAATTTGCTTGTGTTCAATGTCTCAGGCCTTGGCATGCCACTGGCTCAGGGAAGGAGTAGGCAACAAGGAGGTTTTGCGGGAACTGTGAATTGTAATTTCCTATGTTCACTCCTGCCAAACCATCAGGCACCCCAAAGGCCAAGGTGCTGGGGCTGAACCTGGTGCCCCTGTTGATTCTCGCTTGTAAAATGAGCAGGGTGGTGGGCAGATGTTCAGTCCACACAGTATTAGGATGTTCCTGTGAGAGTTTGGTAATCAGTGTGACCAGTGATCTATTCAATTGGTCTACGCACTCATTGGCTTGCAGATGGTATGGAGTTGTGACAATTTTTTGTAGGGCATTTTTGGCGCAGTACACTTTCATGACATGTCCAATAAGCTTGGGACCCCTGTCCGTAATAAGGCGTTTGGATTGCCCAAAGCAAGCCACAATTTCCTTGCCAATGAAGCAAGTGATGGTGGTGGCAGTGTGGTTAGTGGTTGCTCACGCTAATGGCCAACAGATGAAGTAGTTGATGGCTGTGATGATGCATTTCTTCCCAATTCTGTCTTTGGGGAGGGGTCCAACAACATCAAGGTCCCACTGTTCAAAGGATTACATGGCTTTAATGGGCAGGACAGACTTAGGGGTACAGGTTTAGATGTGTTCTTTTTGCACAACACACACGTTTTGAGGAGATCCAAGATGTCTTGGCATATACACAGCTGCCAGACCTTATGTTTTATGATTTCAAAGAGGTTGCGTCCTATGACATGGCCCAAGGTGCAGTGGCAGTGCAGTATGGTGTCATCTGGCTGTGTGGTGGGAATATAGGGTGTCTTTTCTTCTGTCTCTGCGTGGCAGCAGAAATTGCCCACATTTGTGGTGAACTGAATTTTGTTGTCCTTCAGCTTGAAGATGTGTTGCAACTGAGATTCAAACCTTGACTGCTAACATATCTTACAATACACAGGGGGCGCTTGATGAGTCGCCCCTTTACGTATCTAACGTTATGAATGAATCTGATGGCAATGTTGAATGGCAGGCACTTCATCCTAATTAGGAGCGTTGCCAATTCAACCTGCTGATCCCCGCACAAGTTATTCCTTGGCTCCAAACCCTACATGGAACCCCCCACTATGCCACCCCCTTGTGGTCCAGTGGCTTTCCCCATATATTATATTAATTGCAGTATTATATAATAAACAATGCCTTATTCTTATTATTCCTGTCCTTTCTATTAGACTGTTTTCTTCCCCAATCCCAAGTACTGTACCCTCATTGGTTCAGTTTCAACAGTGGTAGCAGAAGTAGGTTCTGACCAATTTTAAAAACAAAATTCCCCCCAAGAAAGGACAGAGTACGGGCCGCATGGCTACTCCACAACAAGAGATGTTCCTTCTAATCCCCGAGTGTGACAAAAATCACTGGATAATATGAAGCTGTTTCTAAATGATGGGGAATTACCACCTAAATCCACATAGAATTGATGATTAACCACCAACACGGCTTTAAATATCTTTTTGTGAAATTTCCAATTGAAACTCCAGGATTAAGTAGAACAATCAATCCTAACCAGAGTAAACCAAGATAAATGACCTGGAAAAGCAACAATCCATCTTCAGCGTAGAATTCTGGGCATTGAGAAGTGACACAATTTTCATTTTCCAGAATGGGGGAGGAGCTACAAAATTGGCTGGCATGAAATTAACATTTTGCGGCACTGACAACAAAGTTCCAGATGCTGGGCCCCATCTTCCTGAAATGATTCTGTTCAGAATCAGATTGTACGGGATATACCGCAACAACCCAAGCACAGGATGCATTTTTAAAATTTAAAATTAGAACTTGGGATAATTGATTTTTTATTGAGTAAATTTAGAAGGACTCAACTCTTAGAGTTGAAACAGGGGAAATTATTCAATATATATTAGAAAATTGACTAAGCAATACCACCTGAGTCTTGATCACCTATTCCTTTGGCATCTTTAAGTAAGTATCTAGCCCAGGTTGCAAAGAACCCTTGTGTGACCAGTTTCTAACAACCAAGCTATTAATGAGCTTATATTGGGTGACCCTCATATTACGTCAATTTATCAACATCAGTTTACAAGGGGGAGCTGGTTTCAGCTGGCATACTGGAGCAGCCGTGACCCATTTTCAATCAACTGTTTGGTTTAAATCTGTTAACTTGGTCAATTTTGATACAGGTTTCCTGGCCTTCTTACTTGGACAGACAATACCTGGCATTATGGAACTTACCATGATACCAAGGGGGACATTCCCAAAGGTTATGTCATCTATCAAGATCATCTAGTCCTTACCAGTGTATATAATTGTCTCTGCCTCGGGCAGCGTGACGCTAGTGTCACCCCGCCACAGTTGGATCTGTCACAACGTATGCTCAACCTCCAACACCTCCGTGCTGTCCTCAACACCCTTTGGGAAAACCAGCTAAAATCTAAACCCTCCAAATGTGAGTTTCTCAAGTCAGAGTTACTATTCCTTGGGCACACCATCTCTGCCCAAGGGATAAAGCCCAATCCTGCCAAAATCAAGGCAATCACTAGCATGCCGCCCCCCACTGATGTGGGCCAAGTGCAAACATTCTTGGGCATGTTTACCTATGTACGCAAGTTCATCCCCAATTGCGGAGAACTAATTGCACCTCTTACTGAGCTCCTCAATACCAAACAGCGCTTCCATTGGACCCCCACCAGAGATCAAGCCTTCAAGACGTTGAAGCAAAGGCTCACAACAGCACCAGTACTGCAGTTTCCCAACAAAAATTGACAGTACAAACTTGAGACTGACGCCTCTGACAGGGCCATAGGGGGCGTGCTAAGGGTCAAAATTGACAAAGGCTTCTTCCTTCCTGTAGCATATGAGTCCAGGAAGCTCACTGACTCGGAACAACGTTATCCCATCTATGATAAAGAGCTGGTAGCCATTGTACACTGTGTTGATAAGTGGCGCTGTTACTTGGAAGGTGTGACCTTCCCACCCAACGTTCTGACAGACCATAAGTCACTCCAGTACTTTAACACGCAGTCCCATTTGACACGCCGCCAAGCAGGATGGGTTGAACGTCTACCCCCTATCAATTACGCATCAAATATAAGCCTGGAAAGGAACTTGTCACAGCCGACGCTCTTTCACGACTCTACTTAGTATCCATCACTGGGGACAACAGTCTGAACCCAGACTGGCCCATGCTCTACCTGCGCCCTGAGGCAACCCACTACAAGGGCCTTAACTTGGTCACCATCTCCAAGCTGAAGGACAACAAAAGTCAGTTCACCATTTATGCTGGGAACGTCTGCTGCCAGCAGAGACAGATGAAAAGATGCCTTATATTCCCACCACACAACAAGGAGACACCATCTTGCACTACCACCAAACCTTGGGTCACATCAGAGGGTGTAACCTCTTCAAGATCATAAAATGTAAGGTTTGGTGGCCATGCATGGGTCAAGACATCTTGGACCTCCTCAAGATATGCGTGCTGTGTGATAAGAATACGTCCAAACCTGCACCTCCCAAGTCTGTCCTACCCATCAAGTCTATGAAACCCTTCAAACAGTGGGCCCTCAACATTGTGGGACCGCTTCCCAAAGACAGACTGGGTAAGAAGTATACTATCACCGCTATTAAATATTTCACGCGTTGGCCAGTGGCCTGGGCCACAACCAACCATACTGCCACCACTGTTACCCGCTTTATTGGCAAGGAAATTGTGGCTTGCTTTGGGCAATCCAAACGCCTTATTACGGACAGGGGTCCCAAGCTTATTGGACATGTCATGAAAGTGTACTGCGCCAAAAATGCCCTACAAAAAATTGTCACAACTCCATACCATCTGCAAGCCAATGAGTGCGTAGACCAATTGAATAGATCACTGGTCACACTGATTACCAAACTCTCACAGGAACATCCTAATACTGTGTGGACTGAACATCTGCCCACCACCCTGCTCATTTTACAAGCGAGAATCAACAGGGGCACCAGGTTCAGCCCCAGCACCTTGGCCTTTGGGGTGCCTGATGGTTTGGCAGGAGTGAACATAGGAAATTACAATTCACAGTTCCCGCAAAACCTCCTTGTTGCCTACTCCTTCCCTGAGCCAGTGGCATGCCAAGGCCTGAGACATTGAACACAAGCAAATTGAGAGAGGGACAAGACACCTCAAGGCCAGGTACACCGTAGGTGACCCCGTTTACACCCTCAACCCCAATTCAGCCAAATTAGAGCCCAACCACTTGCGGCCCTTCAAGATAGCCGCAGTCTATGACAACCACACCTATCAGCTTGAAGATGCCTAAGGAAACACTAAGAAACTTCACCATGATTGCTTGCGCCCCTGCCATGCCATTCCCATACAAAAGTTGTTTGTGCGGACCTTCCCAGGTCTTCTGCAAACTCTAATCCTGGTGTCTGACAACAAGCAGGGGGCAAGGGGGGTGTTGCAACCAAATTCCTAGAATTGCCTGCCAAAATATCTCACAATACACAGGGGGTGCTCAATGATTTGTCCCTTGACGTGTCTAACAACATGAATCAATCTGATAGCAATGTCAAACTGCGGGCACTTTCTCCTAATTAGGAGCACTAATAATTTGACCTACTGATCCCACACAACTTATTCCTTGGCTCCAAATCCTACATAGAACAAGCCACCATGCCACCCCCTTGTGGCCTGGTGGCTTTTCCCATATATTATATTAATTTTAGTATTCTATAATAAACAATACCTTATTCTTATTATTCCTGTCCTTTCTATTGGACTGTTGTCTTCCCCAATTCAAATACCAAATCCTCATTTGTTCAGTTGTAACAGTTATACTTATAATTTGCATATATAAAAGACTCCTATTATAGATATTATTAATAGTACAGTAGTTTTCAAACATGTTGAGATAAACAAAAAATCTCAGTCTAAAAATGAAAACAACTCAGTCTAAAAACAAAATTGAAAATCATGGAATTTATATTAAATTACAATAGATTTGAATCCGCTTTTATTTTGCTTTTATACTGAGTTGTTTTTGTTTTTAGACTGAGATTTTTTTTATCTCAACAGGTTTGAAAATTACTGTACAGCAAACACTGGTTTTATTCTCTCTTGGGAAGTGTAGTTTGATTCAGGCCATGGGTGGGTTCAATTATTGGTTTATATAACTCTGAAGCCTAATTGCCTTTAGTTTTATGTTAAAATCAGATTCAGTCCTGTGTAGAATCCAAGACATTCAAGCTTCACTTACCATCTTCATTTCTGTAAAGACTCTTAAAACTAAAAAATGCTTATTGCAAAACTTTTGAAAAATTTATTGCCAAATCAGATACCTTTTGGCTCAGATCTTTATTTGCATCTCTTTATTTGGGCATATTCTCAACACTTTTCAACTACTTTAATTTTTGTCATTCTATCTTCATATCAGCAAAAGCTTTTATCAGGATAAAAATTCTATCAAATTCCAGAAGAATATTGAATTAGTCACAAGCAAAAGCCTTGTTTTCCAAGGCTGGTGTCTTCTCCTTAGAGAAGTAATAAGAGTAAAGCTCCTCAAAAGCAGTTTTTACCTCTTATAGTGAGTCACTTGAAAAGGTATTGACCACTTCCAGATCTTCCAAAGACTCCCTGGAAAGCTCTCAGAAATATCCTTTTATAGTGCCAAACTTACAACTCTTTGATATACCAAACTTTGATATGCTGAAACTAAACAATACAGACATAATTAAACTAAAAAGTTAGATAAGGGAAACAAAAATTTTCAAGATGACTTTTATTAAATATTGCATTTTCCATTTATATATTGTCCACAGTATACCTGTAAGGGCTGGCAAGCCCAGAAATTTGACTACCATATTTAAACCCATGTCCTCCCCTGTCAAACAAAAACGCGGGCAACTACAGAAACCCGCTGGGGGAATCAAACCCTGTTCAAATCACCAGGGCGGGTGGGAACCAACTCTCAAAAGAGAGATTGGTTTAAATCACTTAAATACAATGGTAAGCAATAAAGCAACCAGGGCCAGTTTGTTAACTGGCCCAGGGGGGCTGACGGCCCCCAACAGTAGCAGAGCCATCAACTCCAATGCTACAAATGAACAGGTGGCTCCCATCTTGTAGTTGGCAATATTTGCTGGGTTATTCAGCAAATCCAGTACCAACTGGGTTTGCTGAATAACTTGGTAAATAATCCAGTTCCCACTCAGCTTTCCAGCTCTTCTGAACTGATGACTCCTGTTCTCAATCTGCACTCCCCATCCAGTCCTGATCCATCTGCCAATACCCAGCCAAATCCCAATGAAAATGTCAGTACACCCACTGATGTAATGAAACATCACCTGCAGGAAGTTGATCCAGAATCCACTCCTAATCAAATAAAGCCTGTTGAAGAAGAGTCCTAAGATAATGCAATCCCCACCTCACCTGGAGTTTACAATTATTTCATTGGTTTAAGAAGTGAAGAAGAGTTACTCAGCCAGGAATATTCACCTGCAGATGACAATCCCTCTGCCCATAATCAAGTACAAACTGTCAAGCAATCCCAGCCCCAAATGATTGAACTTGGTATAATTAGCCACCAATCAGCTTCCAGCAATCCAGTCAATTTCAAGGTGAAACCAGATGAGCCAAACCAAGTTCCCAGCACAGTCCCCACCCATGAGTCAATCAACTAATCCAATGGTCCAGACCCAGTAAACTTCCCTTCCCCAACCCAGTCTAAGATTATTGGGACCCTATCCCCTGTTATCAATAATCCCTCCTTCCCACCCAAAGTACCTATGACCAAAAGATGGACTACTAGAGTTCACCAAGGAGCTGCCAGTAGTCACTTCCAAGGAAGAACAGATGAGTGGTATAAAACCCACTTCCCTACAATCAAGTCAGACACAGACAACGTTCAATAAAGTATATGGTCCATAGAGTAGTCTTTGCCTTTCTTCCTCATATTATTTTATCACCTTAGACAATCCCAAATCAACCAGCTCAGTCACAGTACTTCGCCCAGTAGAACCTGTAGCAATAGACTATCAGCCAGAGCCCAGCCCTGGACGGGCCAGCAGCTTCATACCTACCACTCCTCCCCCTCTAATCCTGCAACCCTCTGCTTAAGTTATCCCCTATGACCATAGCAGATACGGGATGGTCATCCTGATCATCCTTAGACTTGATGAGGTTGTAGTACCTCACATTGGTGCTTATTGTCTACTTTCAGCTGGTATGCTGTACTTGTCCTGCTCCTTGCCCTTCCTGTATTGGGCTTTGGTGTTGCAATACCCCAAAGGGTGGACTTCAACCATGGCGCCTTGGTGTGGTACCACACCCGGCCATGACAATACCTAGCTAAAGCCCCTCCTGCTTTGAGATCCTATCTGTATCTTCCTAAAATAATTGGCAGTAATTTTATCAATTAATCCTGATCCTACTTCAACAGGAAAGATTTATTCTTGATTCTACAAGAACATATTGACCTTTGTACTGAATAACCTTGATTCATTACCTGGACATTCTTAGCATAGCTCAAAGTATTCTATAATTCCTTGTTATAATAATATATTATTAACTCAGTGATCTAAGCTTTCTAAAATCCCTACTGAGAACAAGTGGATCAAACTTTAAGATAACATTACCTCTGTTATAAAAGTCTAATTTATTAAACTCTATGATGAATAACTGTCAGGTATATTCCTGACAAAACAATTCAAGGGAACACCATTTGTAGCGCTAGAAAATCAGAAAATCAAAAATATTATTTGCAGCAGTTTCCCCAATCAGGGGGAACTGCTGCAAAAAGCGCACCAATAGAAAAAGAATTTAAAAAATTAATTTTTTTGAATTTAGCCTTTTATAGGCCGGCTGCAGACTGTGCGGCCAACCACCAGGCGCCCACCAGCCATCCAGCAGCAGGCAGCACGCCCCATGGCTGAGTTGTCCACCCCCACCAAATGGGGAATCTTCCAAATTGGGAAACCAAAAAAGGAAATTTCCTCAAAGACCAATTTGGGGGAAACTGCTGCCCAAAACTGAGAATCTTCCCAATCAAGAAAGGGCTGGCAGGCTACTCTGCAGTCAAGTTCATACACTAACTGCAGATAATAAATTTGGGTGCATAAAAGCATCCAAATATCCCTCATGCCACTTTTAGCCAGGAATTGGCATTACATTGCCACCAAATTCTCCCCAATGCTACCCCAGAAAGGGAATCTCAGACAACATTAAGTGTTTGGGGCTCCCTATCCAATGCTTTTCACTATTCATACCTCACCAAGGTCAATAGTATAGAATAAAGAATCTTCACTTGATGATAGATTGTGCTATTATTGAGTGAAATTACCCTCAATATTATCACATAAAACAAAAACTAAGACTTTAAACAAGAAAAGTCCAGGACACTAAGCTTTTTCTGACCTTCCCCAGGATAAATGAGATGAATTATCTTGTCTTCTCTGCTGTAATCACAGACTGCCTTGGGATTGGGGGCCACCAACACAATTTACAACCGCACAGGCCAATCCAAAACTCTTCTGAAGACTACTATTACAAGGATCCAGCACAATTAAACTCCTCCAAGATGTACTCTTGGCCCTCCTGGCTTTTCCCCATTTTACTATTTCCATAGCAGTCTATACCTTGACTTATTATGTTCCTACTTCTTTTTTCCAGTAATTTTAGCTAATATAAGGTACATGCAAAGTCGTTTTGTTGGGTATTGACAGTATAACCAATTGTCACCTCTCTCACTGGGTTCCAAGTCACAAACTTGGGACCATGTCTTGATAAAGTACTTCCCCATTTATTGGTTATTTACAATAACCTTTTAACCATGTTCAGAAGCTTAACAACCCTAACCTTTTGCCACATCTTAAAACCATCAAGACATTATAATCCCTTTAATTTTATCTTAATGTCAACTACATTCCTGGGATTTCAATTAATCTTCCCAGTTAATTAACTGTTTTCTGAGACAATGAGTCTCAAGGACTGCTTTAATTGATTCTTCCTTAATTCCATTAATTAGTTTGTCCTAATTAATTTTGGGGATTCAAATTTATTTATATGTATACCTGGGTTTCCCCCAGAATTTCTATTTGGAGATATTCTGAAACCTATTTATAAATAATAAAATCTAACCTATAACTTTGAAAATTATAATTGATTTCATTAGAATAATCAACCAAGGTGACTGTTGTACAATAACAAGTCCTCTTGAGATGACCACCTGTATCTATTGGTTGAATCATTTATTTACTTAATATCTCAAATCCTGACACTTTTTTTCATGGCAGGTGTAGCCTCACCCATTCAGTATCATTCATTGCCTTCTCAGTGTAGCCTGATTAACCTGTATGGCCTCAAAGTACCTGATAAAGGGGATTTATTACCCCTGAATTAGTTAAAAAACTTCATATACAATTATTAAAGAGTATAAGTTGTCATTTTACAGGTTAGGAAGATATTCCATCAAATATTTTTCTGTTGACTGATTTTCAGTCATATTTGGTCCAACTATAATATTATTCATATATAATTTTAACTTTACAATAAATCAAAAATTTAAATAAAATCTATTTAATAATAAAAGCTATGCTTCACACATAATTATTTTTAATTTCATTTTGTTTTTTTTGTTTTTAAGAGGCTTAATTTTTTTATTTACCTTTTTAAACGCCATTTGAATTAAACTTCAATGCTAGAAAATAAAATAATAACATTAAAAGTTTCAAATAATAATTTACATAGGAAAAATTTTCTTTATTTTGTATTTTTGATTTTTTTATTGTTGTAAAGTAAAAAAATTCACATGAAGAAAATTATAGCAGAATCAAATTTGACTGAAAATCTGTTGACAGAAAAATAGTTGATGGAATATCTTCCTGCTCCCATTTTACCCTCTCCAGTCAGTGTTGCAACTGAAAAAATTATAGTTCAGTATTTATATTGGGGAAGAAAACAGTACAATAAAAATGACAAGAATAGGAATAATGTGATGTTTATTTAGAGAATAGCATGGTTATATACTATATTGAAAGGCCACAGACCCATTAGGAGGTGGCACTGTGGCAGGTTCAGTAAATGGTTTTGGGCTGGGAATATCTTAAGCAAGGGATCAGCATGTCAAATTGGCATCACTCCTAATTGGGAGAAAATGCCTGTAATTTGACACTGCCCAAAGAATCCTCTATACTGTTAATTATGTTATGGGGCATCTCTTCAAGAACTCCCTGTGTATCATGAGATACATTAGTGGACAGGGGAGTAATTTGGTTACAACACCCCCTTGCCCTCTACTTGTTGTCTGGTACCAAGATTGGCTCTTGTGGAAGGTCTAGGAAGTTGCATATGAAGCCCTTCTAGGCAGGTATGGCACAGCAGGGGTGCAAGCAATCATGGTGGAGTCTTTTGGTGTTTCCCTGAGCAATATTGAGTTGGTAGGTATGATTTCTGTAGACAGCAGCCACTTGGAAGGGCCCAAGGTGATTAGGTTTGAGTTTTGCAGAATTAGGGTTGGGGGTGTAGACAGGGTCACCTACAGCATATTTTGCATTGAGTTTTCTTGTCTCCCCCTTAATCTGTTTCTGTTCAAGATTGCGGGCTTTGGCCCATCACTGGGCTAATGAGGTGGTGATCATGAGAGGTGGTTTACTTGGGACAGTTGATTTCAGTTTGTCATCATCTATTCCTATCATTCCATCAGGAGTGCCAAAAGCCAGCACACTAGGACTAAAGCTTGTGCTACAGTTGATTCTGGCTTGCATGATGAGTAGATTAGTGGGAAGATGTTTGGTCCAGGCAATGTTTGGATGCTCCTGAGATAATTTGACAATGATTTGGACCAGGAAACCATTTAGGCTCTCTATGCGCCCATTGGCTTGAGGGTGATATGTAGGGGTGAAAATGCATTAAAGAGCGTTTTTCACAGTAAATTTTCATGTCATTAACCAAAATTTTAGACCCACCATCAGTGAGGAGCTGTTTGAGTAAACCAAAGCGCACCACAATTTATTTACCAATAGATCAAGTGTTGGTGATGGCAGTGTGATTAGAGGTAGCTTACACCAAGGGAAAGTGTGCAAAATAGTTGGTGGCTATGATGATATAATTTTTCTCCATATTATCTTTAGGTAGGTACCCTAAAAATTTCAAGGGCCTACTGTTTGAAGGGTTTCATGGATTTAATAGGTAATACCAACGTGGGAGGAGCAGGCTTGTACATGTTCTTTTCACATAACATACAGGTTTTGAGAGGGCCCAGAATGTCCTGGAACATCCAGGCCACCAAACCTCTTGTTTCATAATCTCAAAGATGTTAAATCCTCTGATGTGACCCAGGGTCTGTTGGTAGTGCAGTATTGTGTCACTTTGTTGCGTGGTGGGAATGTAAGGCGTCTTTTCACCTGTCTCTGCCCAACGGCAGACATTACCAGCATTGGTGGTGAACTGACTTTTGTTGTCCTTCAGCTTGGAGATGGTTATCAAGTTAAGGCCCTCGTAGCAAGTTGCCTCAGGGAGGAGGTAGAGCATGGGCCAATCAAGATCCAAACCATTGTCCCCAGTTATGGACGCTACATTGAGCCTTGAGAGAAGGTCTGCTGTGATAATATCCTTCCCAGGCTTGTACTTGATGAACAACTGGTAGGGGAACAGACGCTTGACCCAAACTGCCTGGTGGCGTGTCAAGTGGGACTGTGTGTTAAAGTACTGGAGCATCTTGTGGTCCATCAAAACACAGGATGGAAAGGTGGCCCCCTTCAGATAACAGCGCCACTTCTCAACACAGTGCACAATTGCTACCAGTTCTTTATCATGGATAGGATAGCGCTGTTCCGGTGCAGTAAGTTTCCTGGACTCATACACCACGGGGAGGAAGACGCTCTTGTCAGTTTCTACCTGTAACATGCCCCCTATGGCCCTGTCAAAGGCATCAGTCTTGAGTTTATATTGGCAGTTCTATTAGGAAACTTTAGCACAGGTGCAGTTGTAAGCCTCTGCTTCAACGTCTCAAAGGCTTAATCCCTGACAGAGGTCCACTGGAAGCGCTGTTTGGTATTGAGGAGCTCAGTGAGAGGTGCAATTAGTTCCCCGCAATTGGGAATGAACTTGCACATGTAGGCAACCATGTCCAAGAATGTACGCACCTGTCCCACATTGGTGGGAGGTGGCATACTGGTGATTGCCTTGATTTTGGCAGGTTCAGGCTTTATTCCTTGGGCAGAGATGATGTACCCAAAAAACAAGAGCTCCAACTTGAAGAATTTACATTTGGAAGGCTTAGTCTTCAACTGGTGTTTCCAAAGAGTGTCAAGGAAAGCACAGAGGTGTTGGAGGTGTGTGGTTTGATCTTGACTGAAGACTAATGTTGTCAAGGTACACAAAAACACACTTTCCAATAAATTCCTCAAATGCTTTGTTCATTAACATGGCAAAGGTGGAAGGAGCGTTGGTCATTCCAAAGTTCATGACCTGGAACTAAAACAATCTGTTTCATGTGCGGAAGGCAGTTTTTGCCTCATCCCCTGGTGCAATGCAAACCTGGTTGTACCCCGCGGTGAGATCAATCTTGCTAAAGACCTTCACACCTGCAAGTGTGTCAAACAGGTTGTCAATCAACGGCAGGGGGTATTTATTCTTAATGGTCACCTCATTTAGGGCGTGGTAATCTGTGACTAAGCAAAGAGACCTGTCCTTCTTGGCTACAAAGAAGACAGCAGCCCTGTATGGCAAAAGCAAGGGGTGTATGAAGCCCTTATCAAGTGTGTCTATGAGGTGCTGGTGGAGGGTTTCATCTTCTTTTGTTGTCAAGCAATAGAGAGGGCGTGCCTTGGGAAGAGACCCTTGTAGTTTTACAGCATGCTGGATCTCCCAAGGAGGGGGTAGTTGGTCCAGTGTTTCACTGAAAACGTCCTTATACTCCTTGAGGAGAGCAGCAAGTTATGGTGGAGGTGGAGTAGTCAAGGGGAGGGCTGCAGGTGGTTCTGCGCGGATAACTTTGACTGAGCATTGAGTGAAATCTAGTTTTCCCCCTTGAAATTTTATGAGCATGTTTCTGTTATTCTGAAAAACACGGTATTGTGAAGCAACTTGCTCATTTTGACAGATATATCTGAAACCTCACCCCATTACTATTGAGGGTGGTCACAGATGTATCCCAGTTGATGTAGGGTCAGTTGTGGCAAAGCCAGTCAAGGCCAGCAATGATATTATGGCTGAGCCCTGCCATGATTAGTCCAGAGAGCTTAACCTGGATGTTCCCCATTCTCACAGAGAAGGGTACCTTCTCATGGGTAATTACCATTCTGCGGGAATCAGCCACTTGTACTGCCTTGAGCTTGCTTGGCACTCAGTCTAGTTGTTGAGCGTCTGTGAACGTCTGGTCAACCATAGTATGGTTGGCCCAAGTATCTACCAGTAGTTTGTGGGTGTTCCCACGGAAACAAAAGGGATAGGCCAAGCAAGTTACTTTATTTGGAGAGTGACTGGATTGAAGTATGGGGTTATTGCTATAAACTTGGAAGACGTCAAGGGTTTCAACTTTGTGAATGTTGTAGTTGCAGGGGTTCTTTTCTAGGAGGAATTGAGAGTGAGGGTCAAGTGGGGTTGTAGAACCTCTTGTAACTACAACCCCTAGGCTTTTCCCAGGTCCTCACTTTGTGCTAACTGGATTTCCCCCTTGCGGGGGTGCTTAACCCCATTTTCCTGTTGGCGTGGCTGGTGGCAACCTATTTAGTTGTGAGCACTGCCAGGTGTGGGACAAGGTTGGGGTGGTGCGTCATTGGAGCAGCAGAAACCCATTGAATCCTGATTATTAGCCTCCACAATGGCTTTATAGCAGTCAGCAATGGAGGTGTAACAACCTACAGGAACCCACTTGCAGATATGGGGTTTTAACCCATTAATTATCAAGGTAAGGAGCATGGTGTTCCCATCAGTCACAGCTTCTGGGGCGGCGGCATGAGCTTGCTTCCAGGCGGCAAGATATTCAGGAACAAACCTAGTCTGTTTGATAGCCAGGAGGGGAGTTCCCACTATGATGGGTGAAAAGGTTTCACTGTAGCGGGACTTTGCGGCATCCCTGAATGACGCCCAGGTGATTTCTATTTTTTGACTGGCCCAGGTGGTGAACCAAACTGTAGCAGGCCCTGTAAGGTGGCCCAAAGCAGTGGCAAGCCACATAGGCTCAGGTACCTGACATACACAGGCGGGTTTCAGTGGAGTGGAGCCAACTGACAATGTCAGTCCCTTTCAACCAACCTGCAAAGGCTTCCAACTGGAAAATGAGCATGTGTTGTGACAGATCTGACTGGGGTGGGGTGACACTAGTGTTGCGCTGCCCAAGGCAGAGTTAGTTGTACAACACTTGTAAGTACCAGTTAATCTGTCAGAGAAGCAACCCTGACTAGCCGT
>QTSX02005395.1:0-24371 GCA_014839935.2 Entomophthora muscae
ATATAAAGATTAAAGTGTTAGTTATTATATTAAACTTTACCTTGTTTTAACCCGCCTCAAACCTGGTATCTCTTCTGTGACTATTAAGAAAGGCTTTGGTGTATAGTTGTTGTATACTTATGCTCAACCTTTTGAAAACCGCTTTTGAACTTAAAATTTTAGTAAATTTCAATATAAAAAGTTACTTTGACTTTGAATTTTCTATCATCTCTTTGTTTTTGGACCTGCTTTCTATTTCCTCACCTTTCCAAGCCACCTGAGTTCCCTACCAAGCTCCTGGAGCCTGTTCTGCTGCTTTTTCTTGTTCTGACATATAAGTTCCCCAATTGGCCTCAATTTTATTGTTTGCAGGTTTAAAAAACCCACCAACCTTCTCCAAATTTTGTGGAGTTTCCTACCATGATACTCCCTGTCCTGAAATTTGTGATATTTTCCTTGGCGCCATTTTTACTGCTTTTGTGGTCAACCTCACCAGACTTATGGTCAAAGATCTTCTCTTCTGCTCGGCTTGTGGGTGACAAACTTCCAGTCTCTTAGATCTCCCCAGTGGTCTTCTATTCTCTGGGAGGCCGTGGTAAAGAGCTTGACCTGTGACAATCTGGACTTGGATGCTGTTAATTACGCCTTTCCTACTCCTGTGGGTGGGGAAATGTCAATGTCCTCCCTCCTCATCCTGTAGAAGAGCAACTTGGTGCCCCTTAGGGTCCTGGGGTGTCCCCTCTTGCTCCCACCTGTACCCCCTGGTCGCTCGCCGGACTGATGTTGATGGGTTTGAATGTGCAATTCCCTCAACTTTCTCCTGTGTCCTCCCTGTGGTCCCCTCTGTGAGCGGCTGTCCCAGTCCTCCACTGGGTGGCATCCTGGTGGTTTGTTTCACTGGGATGGGAGCCAAACTTAGTTAGTTTAGCCCTCCTCTCTCACACCAATTGGCCCATGTTAATAATGGGAAATCTCCAAGAGGGGTTCCCACCTGTTACATCAATGGACATTCAAGAGAAAGTCCTCAAGAATAAACATCTGTTCAAAAATGTATGTGGTGCTCTACACTGCATACTATCAAGTGGTAATATGATACCCTACATCCTGTCAACACAAAATATTGACACAATCCTTTGATACCACAGAGATCTGGGATACACCCATAGCAGGAACTTGCATGAATACCTCAAGACACACTACTGGTGGCCCAACATGCTGGACAACATCAAGGAAGTGCTAGACCAATGCAAATTCTGTGAAAAGTATGCCTGCTCCAAAGCACCCCCAAGACAGTAATGCCAGTATCAGTCACACAACCATTTAAGATGTGGGCATCAGAAATTGTGGGACCCATGTCTGTAGATAAAAAAAGCAAAAAATACATCATCACAGCCATTGACTATGCAACAAGGTGGCCCGTGGCCCAAGCCACAAAAGAACACAAAAGAAATGATGTGAGATGCTTTATTGGCAAAGAGATCATAGCCATGGTTGGAAAACCTGAACTCCTAATTACAGATAGAGGAACCAAACTTAAAGCCATTGACAGCAACATCTACCTTGCCAAGAATGGAATAAAGCACACAGTTGCCATCCCCTATTACCTGCAAGCAAATGTAATAGTAGAACAATTAAACAGCTCTCTTATAGAAGCACTCAGTAAACTTTCTGCCAATGATCCGCAGCTCTGGGCTGACATGCTCCTAAAGGCACTAATGGTATGTCAAACACAAGTCAATCACAATACAGGCAAAACCCCTTACAAGCTTGTTTACGGACACAAACCCACCATTGTCAGTACTAAGTTAGGACCTCAATTACCTCTACTTAAAAAAGTACCAGTGGATGACAACCCTGACATACAACACACCAGAAAAGACCAAGAGGCTAAAGAAAAGGAAAGAGTTGAGAGAGAAGCAATCTCCATTCAAAAGGAATGGTTTCAAGTCAGGTACAAGATTTTGGTTATTGATCACAACTTACACAAATCAGAACCAAGGCTACAAGGACCAGGAATTGTCATGGGAGTCAAACCAAACAACACTTACCTTATCAAAGGGATTGGTGCTTGTACTGAACTAAAACTTATGCACCATGAACAGCTCTGCTTGTGCAAAGCAAGGACTGCACAGCTCATGACTACCTGTATTCAACACCAAACTGGATCAATATCAAGCTCAAATCCCTGACACTCTCAAGAAAATTCCAAATGTTCCCCCTTCCAGCACCCCAGGGGAGATGTTGTAACATCTTTGATTACTCCCTCTCAGGAAAGCAATTTCCAAGTGATTCACTGACCAATCATTAATTCAGTGGTGCTTTTATTGATGTCTCATCTAATACAGGGATCAAACCTTTTGAGCCCTAAGCAGAACACTAGTTGGACAAGCCCCATGATTGTCATGACGTACATGGACAGCATTTGGCTTCCCATGATACTATATAACTCTCACTGTCCACATCAAAAAAGTATAATTCTCTTCTTATTTTCCCATTTATCTTGTTTCATATACTTCCCAGAAGTATATACTCAACAAAAATTTGTTTGTTATATCCTCATCATCTTTCTTTGAATAATGCAGCCTACCACTTTACTCTAACAATAAATGTGTGTTTTCCCAGAATCTTTCCAGACACAGGAAGTTTGGCAGTGGTACACCCCATGAGAATATTCTGTCATGTTCCTGAATCCTCAATCTGTTTAGCTTGACATCAACCAATCAGATTATTTGTGCTTGTATTATAGATCAGGCTTTAGAAAATAGCTACACTCCAATTTCCTGAATCTATCAGTAGTATCATATCAGTACTTTATTAAGCTTTGATGACAGGATGCCGCTTAAGTGTTGCCAGCCTATGAACCAGAAGAGTGATGGTTCAGTCTATCATATACCTCAGGATTCCTGACAGGTGTGCTTTTTAGATTTTTTAAGTAAAAATATATACATTTCTTTCAAATTTAAAAATAAAAATATAACAAATTGAATCCAACTTTTATGGTAAAAATAAAAAATTATCAAAAATATATATAATCTGGCACGTCTGGAAAACAGAAAGCTGTCTATGATAGTTTTTTTAAAAAAAATTGGATTCTCCTTACCTAGGTGAATCCAAAAATGCAACAGCTTGGATATGGGATTATGACATTTTCTGTAATTGGCATGTTTTTAATCTAGGGCTGTGTTGTCCCACCCCCAGACAAAACCCAGATTATGTCCAAAGTTTCTGAAAATGTGAAAGTAATATATTTTCTATTTAAATCCAATCTTCCAGAATGCTGATAAAAAGAAGATCTTTGTCCAGGGGTGGGACGCCGCAGCCCTTTTTAATCTACTGCAGCCCTATTTGTGACCTAATCTAAAACCATCTTTGAGTTTTTGTTTTACCCCCAAAGGAAGTTATTGAGTATGCGCCAACTTGACGGGATGTATCCCAAGGACTCACACCTTGACACACTCAATTGCTGCGTGAAGCAGTTTCCCACCCACAATTTAGATAGCTTGCACTATCTCTAACTTACATGTTCTTATCCGTTTGGAGTGCAAGTCTGCAAAGGCAGACAAGCCGGACTCAAAACATGCATATCTGTTTCTGCTGTGAAACAAGATACCAGACTGACCTGTGAGTTGGTAGACTCAGCAGAAAGAGGATTGTCCTTGCTACCAACAGCTGCAAGCAGCCGTTGCTTCACAAAGTCTTGAGTTGGACCCGCTCTTTGACCGGGACCTAAAAGGTTCTCTTGTTTCTGGCAAGCCATAAACCAAAGAGGGATTCACCTCACACCAATCTCCAAACCTTCTCACCTGTCACATTAGCGTAAAGCACCTGTGGTGGGATTGCAGCCAAGAGTTTGGGCCATTGCCAAGTGACCCAAACTGCTTCCTTCTCAAGATGGTACCAATTGTACCAGTGGAACACACGTGACCATATTGTTCTCGCTTCAAAGCACTCTAGGAATATGTGTTTTGCCAATTCCACTTCCCTGCAAACCTTGCAAGCAAAGTTTGCAGGGTCCTCTTTGTTGTGCCACTTTTTTAACACCTCTCCTGTGTGAAGGATCCCCCTCTGAGTTGGTATAGAAAGTTCTGAACCGCAATGGCCCATCCCGTTCCTATCTTCCCCCAAAGGTTGACTAGCCCTCGTTTCACCTCCTTTTCTGTCATTAGCTTCAGCATGTGTCTCAGAGCCAGTCCCTTGGATTGGTTTTTCCAATAGTCACAAGTAGAGAATTCAGCCAGGAGAATCCTGTCATCTTTTCCTACCCTCAACATTCTTCTTAACCTCACCAAACATTCAGACCGTGTTAACCTTGGTCTGTTGTTTTGGTACCACCCTTGCTCTGCTTCTGCTTCTGTCAAAATCCTGTTTTGATCATCCCCATCTAAGTTCTCATATGGTCTACAGTATTGTCTCAATTCCACTGGCCAGTGGCTTTGATCCTCCACTATATCCCATCCCTTTTTAAAGTAAGCCTTGTCCAAGAGTTTAGAGTTCTTTGGTGGTTCCAATCTTCTTAGTAATCTGCCTTTGCCTGTAATGATATTGCCCCAGTGTGTTGCCCCAGTGATCTTAAAAAGGCCTTCTGGGACCAAGCATCTATGTCCAATCCACAGTCCCCACCCCCACAAGGGAATGGCTCTTGCTTTTTGTAATGTCCACTTGTCCACCAAAACTCTACCATTGTTCTTTGTCCAAGTTCTAAAAATGTCCTTCCAGCAGCCTGTTAGGTATTTTTCTGCTACCTTAGTGTTCTGGTTAATCCCCCAGCTCACACCTTGATTGTCCTTTGTTTTTGTCAGTTGCGCCTTGTTCAGATAATCTTCCAATATAGGTAACCACACCTTTGGCTTCTCATTGTCTGCAATGCGCGCTAACCACCGTAATTGAACTGCCTCCAGCATAGTCTCAAAGTTGATTAGTCCAATGCCCCCCTTTGACGTCTCCTGGCATAAGTCCTTGTATCTGATTTTTGCTGCTTGGCCATTCCATATAAAGTTTGTTATTATCTTCTTTTATTGTCCTAGTTGCTGATAGTGTTAGTGGAACCACCCTGGCCAAGTACCATAGTTTGGATAATACAAAAGTGTTGAGAACCAAGGCCCTGCCGCGGTAGGAAAGATTGAGCCACTTCCACTTTCCCACCTCTTTAGTTATCTTGGTTACCTGGTAGTTCCAGATTTTCTCCGGCAACATTCCCCCCCTGGATGGGACACCCCAAGTACTTATACTCCTCCCCGTCTGCCAAACAAGGGATTTTCTGGCTTGAGTCGTTCATCCATGCCGCCGTCTTTCCAATAGTAATGGATCAGGATCTGGAAAGATTCACCTTTGCATTACTTGCCCTCTGGTACTTATCTAAGACACACATTACCCTTGCTTTGTCCTCCAGGTCTCTACAGAAAATCCATGTATTGTCTGCATACATCAAGTGAGAGTAACACTTTCCGTTGATTTTTAGCAATTTTTGATCAGTCTTTAGAAGCGCTGCTGACAGTGATTCTATTACAAGGACAAACAACAATGGAGAAAATGGATCTCCCTGACGTACATCTCTTTTTTACCTCAAATGGCTGTGATAAATTCCCATTCACATTAATATTAGACCTTTGCCACTCTGTATATTGCTTTTAACATGCTCAAAACATTGTTTAGAAACCAAATCTTAACACACACTTTCCACAAAAACTCATGACTCACTCTGTTGTAGGCCTTCTCCTGGTCCAAGAACATCATCCATCCAGTCTCCCGGATATCATTTTTCTTTGTCCATTCCTTGATTAAGAAGTACTGCATTAGGTTATCTGCTATTGATTATCTGGGAATGAATCCTGTCTGTTCTTCACTGACAATATCCTTCAGCTGGTACTTCAAGCGCCTGGTCAGAACTCCCATGAGTATTTTGTAGTCTACATTTAAAAGAGTAATGGGTCTATAGTTTGCAAGGTTGGTTGGATCACCCTTCTTATACAGCAATGTAACTATACCCCTTGCGCATTCTTTAGTTGTTACACCTATGTCTGGGTCCAAGATCTTGTTGAAAACTTTGCATAATATTGATAACGTCTCTTCCCTATAAAACTTGTAAAACTCCATTACAATTCTGTCAATTCCTGATGATTTTCCATTCTTAGAATTTTGAATCACATTTGCTACCTCCTGCCATCCAATGGACAAACCCAAGGACTGCTTTCCTTCCACTGATAAAACCTGTAAACCTTTGATGAGCTCTTCAGCTGCTGCCTTGTTGCTTTCTGCTTCACTATACAGATCTGCATAATACTCCTTGGCTGCCTCTGTCAAACCTTTCCTTGTGTCTACTGTGGCTCCATGAAATGATAATTCTACAATCCTAGCTGATGGTTGGAATACTCCAATTGCACTCTTCAGGAGTGCTAGGTCTGTGTTGGAATTATCATTTTATTTTACCTTCAAAGCCTTCAATTTATCTGCTGTGAAATCTCCAATTTCTTTGGCATATTGAATTGCTTGTTCTGTGAAGACTGATGTCTCCATTTCACTTGCTTTCCTACATACCTTAGCAAATTTGGACTCCCCTAGCCTGATATCTTGTCATCTTTGAACTCATCAGTCTCCCAAAGTTCTCACAAGTCTGTTTGATTTCCTCCTTGGTTATCTTCCAGACATCCTAAGCCCTTTCCTTCTTCATTTCATATATGCAGTGTAACCTGTTCCAGTAGTAATTAAGTTTTTTTGTAAGGAGATCTTGGAGTGGAGACCACTCTAAAAGTCTAGGGTTCATCCTCCAGATTCATTTCCCTGCTTGAGCCTCCCGCTCCTCCTTCACCAGCAGTTCCAGTGGTCTGTGATCTGAATCTGTCGACACCAAATTTCTGACACTAATCTTACATCTTTGCAGCATTACTTCAGGGACTGTGATGATGTCAATTTGGGAGAAGTGTTTCTCTCTAAAGAAAGTCCACCCTTCAGCCTCCTCTAAACCTCCTCAATCACCCTTTCTCCACACATCTACTACCCCCATTGATGCCATTAACTGTGTTAACTCTGTTGCTCCTTGATCTGCAGACCAATTGCTTGATGCGCCAATTCTGTCACACGCAGAGATCATACAGTTTACATCTCCCCCCCATTATCACATTTGCGCCTATACCTAACTCTCCCACTTTCCTTTGGACCTCCTGGAAGAAGGCCTTCTGTTCTGTAGGATTGTTTGGTGCATATAGGCCCACTACCCATTACCATCCTGACTTTACCTCAACCTGGATGGCTGAGGCTCTGCCAGGTACTATTTCCAATTTTTGTATTACTTTGACTTTCTTCTTCCACCAGATTATTACACCTCTCTTTGGTTTCATTGGTCCCTTTGGTCCTGCCCTTTTGGATGTTTCCTATGTTTCCTCAACTAAGTGAGAGTAAAATGATTGTGTCAGAGCAAGTTGATATCTCCACTCTTTCTCCACACCTGGTTGGGATTTGGTCTCCATGAATACTCCTATATCAATGTCATGTTGTAATAGTCTATATGAAAGCCTCTGTCTTTGTTTAAGTTCCCCCAAACCTCGGACGTTAGCAAACTCAAGCTTCATACTCATTTAATCAATATTTTTTGTAGATGGAACTATCTGTGTGGGGTTATCCACACTGACAATCACATTGCTGGGTACAGTAGATTTCTCCTTCTGACAACCTTGTGATCTTGTTCAGCCTCTGGGATTCTCTTTACCTAGGTTGTCTTATGTTTCCATCTTTTCCTCCTCTCTGATTTCCACTTTGACCGGGGCCTCTGTTTCCATCTGAGTATTGGTTGTATCCTTTTCTTTTGGGCTTGTGTTGACAAAGGATACTTTGGCCGGAACCTCAGCACCCTTTGGGAACTGCGCCTTTAGGATATCTGCATTAACTACAGTAGCGCACTGCTTCCTTCCACTATTCTCTGCTATCAGTGGTCCTAGCTGAGAATTGCTTTGAATAGCATTTTGAGTGACTCCAAAACCGTCAATAGCCAAAGATTTGGCCACCTTCAGCTTTCTTGCCGCTTTCTTACTTTTGTTGTTAGGAACAACTGGGTTTTGGCTTACAGGAACTAGGCTCTTTGCCTATGTCTCTTTCTCACTCAACTCCTTCAACTTTGCCAATGCTATGGCTGATTGTGCCCCCAACTTCTTTCCCTCCTCCACTCTCTTTCTTCTCTCCTCCTCAGCTGCCATATTTACCAGACATTTTTCCCTGATGTGTCCCTTTAGTTCACAGTAGAAGCACCTGTCTAAAGGGCAGAGTGAGAGTTTCCAACCACCTACACTCAATGAACTTGGTAGCTCATTCATTACTTTCACTAGTTCCACCTTCAAGACATAATCCCTGGTTCCTGTGACAAACTTCTTTTGTGTTTCATCCAATTGCTTAATACTCAATGACTTCTGGTTCTCCACACAGCTGGTAACCCTGCCCAAGACCTTTGTCTTTTCTTTGATTTCCATTGCATTTACTACTGGCGGTACATTTTGTATTAAAAATTTCCTGACCTCAGTTGCCATGTCGCAAACCGTGATTTCTTCCGCCTTTGTCTCAAATTCTGTCCTCATGGCCTGCTCCTTCTGTGCCTTTGTCTGGAATGTCATTAGTATTGTTCTCTTACCTAGTTTTGAAATATGTACAGGCGTAAACCCACACTTTTCCACCACTCTGTGAAAGAGCCAATCTCTATTCACCACTATTATTACTTCTACAGTGTGTAGCCTACGTAAACTTTTGATCACACTGGCTGGCAGGTTCCTGGTGGTTCCCATGTTTCCACACTCTATTTGTCCTTCCTTCAGTATTGCTGCTGCCTTCTCTGCCCATGATGCAACCATTGTTTGAGAGAAAGATGTGGTTTTTCCTTAGTCTGGGGTCCGTTCACATTGTTCGTTATCCCTTGGGAGCAAGGAGCATGGCTCCTCTCTCTTGCTTGTCCAATTGTTTTTTCTGGTCCGTTAGATGCAGTACCGTTCCCATTTGATATTGTATTTTTAGCAGGCTATGGTTATTCTTCCTAGCGGCACACCCATACCGATCTAGAATATAGTAAATTTAAGGCATGAATTTACCACCGCATTGTTAATACGCCCGTCCTTTTGGAGCAAGCAGGAGTGTCCCCTCCTTGTCGCTGGGCAGCCTACGCACATCCTTACCAGGTCTAGTTACTGAAGTAACCGTACAACCCAGCCAGCCTCGTAGTAGAGCAGTGTGACAGGTGATGCGCCCAACTCTCACCCTCCCCTTGACAAACTGTTACTCCTTCACCCATAGCTGTGATCCAGAGCTGCAACACCCTCGAGTTGGTAGTTCATGCCCATTTGTTGCAACGTTCCACCTTGATTTGACCGTTACCAAATCACATCGTAATATCACCCCTTGTTTTTGCTTGTTTGCCAGGAATCACCCTGTTATCAACGGAGACCACGGGAAGGTCATGCAGCTAAACCATCAACTCCGCCATCTAAATCCATCTTGAAAATGGTTTTGTGACTCTGTGATCACACAATTGCTATGACCATCCTAACCCTATTAAAAATTAATACTGTTATGGTTGAGGCTAGGATTCCTAGCACTCATCTCAAACCATTTAAATTTTAAACCAAAGTATAGGATCTTGAAGCAAGGAAATATCTTGATGGCGGATACTGGGTTAGGTATAAATCCTTGATCAACTGGCTTATTCGACGTCAGCGCGACTAAATTTGCTTCCACTTGGTCGGTTTAAATATGCAGTGGCCAAGAACAGGTGTTATTGGACGATCCAAATTCCTTCCACTTGGCGGATGCCACTGCAATTGCAATTTCCATTGGAGTTTGGAATGCCCAGCCAGAACCTTCTCAGATAAGAGATCTCGGGTAAGAGATTGGGTCGTCCCGACCGTAATTCTATAGCCTATTTGCATCAAGGGTCGCAGATCCCCCATTTGATTCAAAAAGATGTTTTTGTTTAGATTTTATCTTATTGTGGTGTAAGGTCAAGTGACTTGAGGGGCGGAGACACAAGTCACGTGGTCGAGCCGAAGCTAGACTCCAGAATTTAACTATAGCCAATAAATTAGATTCGATATATTTTTGAACTGATGGCGAGCTAAATTAATGAATTGAATTATTAACAATTACGGATCGTTTTCATTGCAAAATCCTGCCATGGAGGGGATTTATACGGCGTCCAATCAAAAGCTTGGATCCATTTATATCATGCTGGAGGTGAAGCGATGCAAGTATGGTTGGATTCTTTAACAAGTGCATAAAAGACACTGATTCTTTATAAACTCTAAATACAATTAATTAGTGGCAATATAGGGGTTTGCAGAACCTATTCGATAGGTTACATTCCCTTTGGCCTTAATATTCATGTAGGAAGAGCTTTGGCACACAAGCCTGTAGAAATTTAGGTGCTAAATGTTTTTAAAATGGGCACTGGGCCTGGAATGTGACTAGGGCTAGGAAAGTCGCTTTATATAAAAGTTCTGTTGAAAATGACTTGATTTTGAAATGCAATGGCCTTCCTAACCCTTGTATCATTGACGGATGTTTATTGGGAGCGATGAGAATAAATCAAGGGCGCTGGGAAAGCCTAGATCTTTATAAATATTGACTTGTATTTTCAGCGGCGCAATGATCCAAGCAAGTCCTGGTCAGGTTCACTTGTTTTAAAATAAAGATTTCTTAAAGCCTTAAAAGTGCGGTCTCTGGACAGTTCCCGTTTGTCTAACTCTTATAAACTTTTGGTTTTAAAATACTTTATTTCGATTTAAAACTTGTGACCTTCCAATGTAATGCCGAGATTACAGATATGTGATATTCAAGATTATTTTTAGAAGTAATCAGAGTAGAGCTTTATTGTAATTGATTGGGACTATATTAGTGGTTTCCTCGGAAATGCATGCCAATATTCTAAATTCGATGACGATCGAATTCGGCATCACTACCAATCCTAGTTTCTACAAAGGTTGATCGGTATTAGTTGGCTCAGTTCAGTCGATTTTCCATGAAGTTCGGATTTGATTGGGTAGCTGATTCGCTTGAGGATTTGGTAGCAAACTACTTGGCTGTGGCTTCCCTAAAGGGAATAAAATCTGTTTGCAAAATTGAATGGCAGAGAAGCTATCACTAATTTAATGAATGTATTATTTCAGAAAGCGAAAACATCAAACAATGCTTTTGAGGGGCTGCTTTTCCAGGCGTATATCCCTGAGGGTATGGAGGCGTAAGAATAAAATTGTAGGAGAGCCGAAGAGATAATCACCCCCACAACGACGCACGCGAATAGGACTGTTTCTTTCTTATAGTCAAAGAAGAAGTACGGCCACTCGTTGTCACTAGAGGAGGTTAGCTATGGCAGATACTATACTTACATGGGGTGTATGATGAAAGTGTATGGGATGAGAGCATAATGATAGGGATGTAGATAAGACATATGTGTTAGAATAAAGATATTTCTCGAGGGATCATCTGCGAAATCATCAAAAGATTTAAAGCATGTATCCTGAAGGGAGATAAAAAGTCGGGTATTACTGTAAGTAGTGATTTCTTTGGGAGCAATCAGAATCCAGTAGACTAAAGAGATGATAAAGCTGATCACACAGCTCGACTGGTACAAAAGCGTATACGCCAGCCGAACACCAGTGCCAGCCATCGAAGATGGTCGGTAGGTTTCTGGGTTCTTGACACTCTTCCAACTGAAATATGCAGAAATCTAATCTTTAGGAACATATAGCGAAGAAGGTTACCGTCAAGTACGCGATGATCCCATAGAAGCCAAATCCAGTCAAGAACTTAATAAAACAGATTGGAGTGGAGAAATGGTACACAATATCCGTCATGAGAACCACGCAGCAGATTCCAGCCGCTATCGTCCTGAACCAAGCCAACTCAAGTGGCGGGAGGTGGGACTTGATGGCCAGGTGAGGTTCCAGCTGAGAGATTTTAAGTAAAGAATGGAGTTTGGTCATGATGGAAGGCAGGGGCCTTGGCGCATTTTAAAACCATGTCGCCTCTCCCATATCGGGCTTGATTCGAATAAGGGATGGGACTAGCAATGGACATACATGAAAGGCTTCTCAAAGCTTACTAAGAAACCCTTTCAATAATATTGAATTGTAGCTGTTTAATAAAATCACATTTGAAACATATTTATAGAATTGGAATTTGGCAAGCTGATATGGCAGCATGGTATTGAAATCAAAAGGATTCTATGAGTTTATCCGTATCAATTTAAGAAGGTATATATAGATTTAACATTCATATCTGATTGGGTGAAGGAAGGTGTAGCGGTGAAATACAAAAACACCAAAAACAACAGTAAAAATATAAAGAACGGCTTGTTTGAAGTGAACTGAATTCACTTTTATAGCTAACATTTAGTGTTAACCACTTTATTCAAACTAGGGATGCTTCGGCTCAGCCCCGGCTGGCTTCCGGCTGCTAGCTGCTATAGCTAAAACGAAATTATAATATATCTGAACATTTTAAAATAAATGTTTGAGAGGAGTGACCTAAAGCCAGAAACTGGCCGCGGCTGCCCGGGCTTGGCCAAAGCAGCCCTAATTCAAACCCATCAAAATTGAGGCTAACACTATCATACTCCCCTGTTAAACTAAGTGTGATAGTGTTTGAGATGGCTCTTGTCCACTGGTTATGGGAAGCACACTCCTTTATTATCCTTGATGTAGTAGTTGGTGTTGATTCCTACATGCTAAATCTGGTAGGGGCCTGACCATTTGGCCTTGAACTTGGTAGAATGCAGTTATTGAGCTTGGTCTTCATCTTCAGAACTCTTTGGCCAACCTTGAATATGGTAAGTCAATGTGTGATCTTTTCCTGGGCTCCTTTTACCTTGAGGGCTCTTGCAACTATGTTTGATCCTGCCTTGGCTCAGATGCTGTTTTAATGGTCTTGCACAGTCAGGTAGCTGGGCAGTAGAGAGCTTCTTGACAGAGAGTGGCTTAACACCATATATGACTTTGAATGGGGTGGCTTTGGTTGCAGCATATACTTTAGTTGTCAATTTCATAGTACTGTCACAGTAGGTTTCATCATGCCAAGAATTATCTGGCCAAGTAGAAAGACTCAAAAAGCCAAAAAAACCTTTAACAAAATTGACCAAATTAACAGATTCAAATCAGACAGTCAATCAAAAATGGGTTACAGCTGCTCCAGTCTGCCAGCTGAAACCAATTTCTCCTTGAAAATTGACATTGATAAATCAACGTAATTTGAGGGTCACCCAATATGAGCTTATTAATCAACATGGTTGTCAGAAATTGGTCACTCAAGGGTTCTTTGCAACCTGGACCAGATAATCACTTGACGATGTAGAAGGAATAGGAGCCCAGGATCCAGGTGGTATTGCTTAGTCAATTTTGATATATATTGAATAATTTTCACTGTTTCAACTCTAAGAGTTGAGCCCTCCCAAAATTTACTCAATAAAAATCAAATATCCCTTGGTCTAATTTACTTTTGAAAATGCATCCTGTAGTTGGATTGTTGCGCTACATTTCCTACAATCTGATTCTGAGCCTGATCATTACTGGAAGATGGGGCCTTGCAGTTGGAACTTTGTTGTTAGCACCTCCCTATGTTAATTCAATGCCTGCCAATCTTGGAGTGGTCCCCCTGTCTTTGAAAATGAAAATTGTGTTGCATCTCAATGCCCTGAATTTTATTCTGAAGATTCTCTGATGCTTTCACAGGCTATTTATCTTGGGCTACTTTGGTTAGGATTAATTATTTTACTTAATCCTAGTATCTCATTTGTAAATTTTAAAAAACAGTATCTGAAGCTGCGTTGGTGGTTAATCATTAACTCTATGTGGATTTGGGTGGTAATTCCTCACCACTTAGAGACAGCTTCTTACTATCCTGCAATTTCCATTACAAGTACAGCAGTAAGGATGTGTTCCCACAAGGATGATTGATCCTTGGTGCAGTTTTCTAAAGTTTCAACCAAGGTCTTATTAAACCTTTCAGTCACTTCAACACAGCAGGAATTGTAACTAGTGACAAAACTTTGAGTGACATCAACCTTTTTCATAAGATCTTCTATTAACTAGTTTTAGAAGTGAGATCTTTGATCTGTGACAAATGAAGCTCTATGACCATCTAGCAACAAAGATGTTTAGCAAGACAGACCAGGTGAATCCCCATATCACAGAAATGAAAACCAACCCTAAAAACCTCAAGCTGGAGCGGTACATGAGCCCAAGAGACTATTGAAAATAGTCAATATTGTCATGCCCTGCCCTGCCCCTAAGGGCAGGCTTTTTAAAGCTTGCAATTATTTATTTTCACTATTTAAATTCTTAAATCCAAATAAATTAATTGTTAATTTAAAGAAAATCAAGTCCATTACCTCTTCTTTTGCTTTCACAGTTCTTATGCAATTTGGTTTTATTATTTTCTTATATAAAATTCTATTTTAAATAACTAAATCCACATTTCACTCAACTGATTACAAAAACCACCTGTTCTCCTAGATGCTATTGCAGATCTTTGGGTGCTCTATTATGAGCTTCTCCTTCTTATTCTTTACCCAAACTTCATGACTATGACTGTGTTTTGGGTTCTCAAACCATGCTGATCAGTAAGATATTCCCACCTTTTTTACCACCAATCATAAATAAATCAAACACAGAGAGTAAGCCTTAAGCTGAAATTCTAAGTGGTTCCCCCTAAACCCTAATCTTTATGTTTTCATTTCAATTTCTTTAAATTTAGTTTACAAATCTTAGTATCTTTCTCAAACCTTAATAATTTACTTGGGTCACTTCTACGCCTATAAAGTTGTCCATTTTTACCAACCAATTTACTTCAATTTTACAAAGCTTCCATAAACTTTTTTTTTGTTGTTAAATTTTGAAATGTAGTTAGTCAGGCAACAAGAATTAGGCTTGTTGCCACCAATCTTTTCCATGGAGGAAAATATTTCTTCTTTCATGCTCAGGCTGCTGTGACCGTGCTTTATTAGCAGCGTTACACAGGGAAAATATTTGGAAACTAGATAATTATCTTTATTGGAATATTGGGAATTATATAGTTGAGGTGAATCAGCTTAAGAGAAACAAGATTGTGATAATTGATCAATTGTTTTGGGTAAGGGGGTGGCTTGATCCTCATAATGACTGAAGCACCAAATTGAGTTGCATCTGGTTAGGATTGTCATTGGTTCCTTTTTACTGGTTTGGTAATTCAAGTTGACTTTCACATTTGGCTCCAAGTACCAAGGAAGTCAGATCAAGTGGTACAGGGTCTCTTGTGCAAAACTTTACTGGGAGGTCTGTTATGAATGCCAATATTCACACTCTTTTGATTTTGCCTTCTATTACAACTTAACCAATGATAGTTCAGTATTTGATTGATGAAGACAACAGTCCAATAGAAAGGACAGGAATAAGAATAATAAGATCAGGTTTATTGGTTGTTATTGTGACTAATATACTATATGGGGAAAGTCACAAGGCCACCAGGGGATTGCACAGTGGCAATTTCCATGTAAGGTTCAAAACTGAGGAATAACTTGCACAGGGATCAGCATGTCAAATTAGTAGAGCTCCTAATTAGGAGAAAGTGCCCACAGTTTGATACTGCCTTTGGATTGTTCCATGTCATTAGATACATCAAGGGGCAACTCTTCAAGTGCCCCCTTTTTTCTGTCAGGCACCAGGATTGGAACTGGTGAAAGGCCTGGGAAAGATTTCACAAAGAGTCTTTGTGTGGGAATGGCACAGCAGGGGCACAAGCAATCATGATGGAGGGTCTTGGTGTTTCTTTGGGTGTCTTTGGGCTGGTTGGTGTGGTTGCCATAGACAGTAGCTATCTTGAAGGGCCCAAGGTGGCTGGGTTCCAGTTTGGCAGAGTTGGGATTAAGGGCGTAGACAGGATCACCCACGGCTGTCAGGAATATTCCTGATAACAACTTTTCAAAAGAAAAAAATTGATGTCATTATTACAGCAAAAAACCCTGAATAATATTTTCATCATTACTCCTGATTAGAGAAACTGCTGCAAAACAAAAAGAAGGAGAAAAAAGAATTTAGAAAGTCTAATTCTTTGACTTTTAGCTTTTATAGACTGACTGTGGGCTGCATGCCCCTGCCAGCCAGCCAGCGGCAGGCAGGAAGCACAACCCCCACCAAATGGGGAAATTTCCAAAGCAGGAAGCCAAAAAAGACAATTTCCCCAACACCCAATTTGGGAGGGGACTGCTGCCCAAATTTGTAATTTACCAAATTTGGATGGGGTTGACAAGCAACCCTACCAAGCAATCAATGCAGTAACTGTAGGAATTGAATTTGGATGCATGAAAGCATCCAAATATTCACCAACTCAATGCAAAACATGAATTAACAATTCATTAGCTGCAACCCCCTTCAATCCCATTCCAAAATTGGAATTCCAGACAACACCAAGTGTTTGGGTTTCCCTGTTCAATATTTTTCACTATTAATGCCTCATCAAGGCTGATAGTATATAATAAAGCCAATTCACTTGATGATAGTTTGTGCTACCATTGAGTGAAATTAACCCTCAATAGTATCATATAAATCAAAACAGACTTAAACCACAAGAAGTCAAGACACTAAGCTTTGTCAACCCTTTCTAAGGACTAAAGGAGATGAACCACCTTATCTTCTTGGCTGTCCTCACAGCCTGCCTTGGGATTGGGGGTCACCAACACTATCAATCATACAGGCCATTTAAAGATCCTACCTATGAGTAATTTTACAAGAAGCCAGAAAAGCTCAACTCCTCTGATCATTACTCCTGGCCAACACTGGTTTTTCCCCAATCAACTCAGTCCATAGCCATCTACACCATGGTGGTCTATGTACTTGCATATTTTGACGGTAATTTTGGCCAATTTAACATCCACACTAAAGTGTTTTGATGGATGATGACGGTCTACCCCATTGTAACAGAGCTCACTGGGTTTCAAGTTGCAAAATTGGGACTGTAATTGCTAGAATACTCCCCCAATTTTTGGGTCTTTACAATGGCATACCTTACTTTGAGGTGTCTAGTCCCCCTTGATCCACTCTTGCTCTATGTTGCAAGCTTTGGTATGCCATTGACTCAGGGAGGGGGTAGTTACAAGGGGAGGCTTTTTGGGAACTTTGGACTGTAACTTACCTTGTTTCACCCCTGTCAGACCATCAGGAGTCCCGAAGGCCAAGGCACTGGGGCTGAAACCTGTGCCCCAGTTGATCCTGGCTTTTAAGATAAGTAGAGAAGTGGGCAGGTGTTCAGGCCACACAGTGTTAGGGTGTTCCTGTGAGAGCTTGGCAAGTAGCTGTACCGGGGAGCCATTTGGGCGTTCTAAATGTTTATTGGCTTGGGGGATGGTATGGTGTAGTGACTAATTGTTGAAGGGTGTTTTTGGTACAGTATGCTTTCATAATGTTACTTACAAGTTCAGGTCCCCCATCAGTGATGAGATGCTTGGGGCGTCCAAAGAGCGCCACAATCTCCTTGCTAATGAACCAAGTGATGGTGGTGGCAGTGTGATTGGTGGTTGCTCACGCTACAGGCCAACAGATAAAGTAGTCAATAGCTGTAATGATGTACTTCTTGCCCAGTTTGTCCTTGGGTAGGGGTCCTACAATGTCAAGAGCCCATTGTTCAAAGGGTTTCATGGCGTTGATTGGCAGAACTGACTTGGGTGGGGCAGGGTTGGACATGTTTTTTTCACACAGGATACATGTCTCAAGGATATCAGGATGCCCTGGCGTATACAGGGCCATCAAACCTTATGCTTCATGGTTTTGAAGAGGTTAGGCCCTCTGATATGACCTAAGGTGTGGTAGTAATGCAATATGGTGTTTCCTTGTTGTGTGATTGGAATATAAGGTATCTTTTCACCTGTCTCTGCCTGGCAGCAGACATTTCCAGCATCAGCTGTGAACTAGCTTTCATTGTCCTTCAGTTTGGAAATAGTCACAGAGTTGAGGCCTTTGTAACAGGTGGCCTCAGGGCGTAGATAGAGCATTAGCCAGTCCAGATCTAGACTGTTGTCCCCCATGATGGACGCTATGTAGAGTCTGGAGAGGAAGTCATCTGTGACCAGCTCCTTTACAGGTTTTTATTTAATGTGCAGCTGGTACAGAGACAGAAATTTGACCCATCCTGCCTGGCGTCACACCAAATGTGACTTGATATTGAAGTAATGGAGCAACTTGTGGTCTATCAGAACGCTGAGGGAAGAAAGGTGGTATCTTCCAGGTAACAGCGCCATTTCTTGACATGGTGTAAAATTGCCTCTAACTACTTGTCATGTATGGGATAGTGTTTCTCTGAGTCAGTGAGCTTCCTGGATTCATAGGCCACAGGAAGAAAGACACCCTTGTCAGTTTTTATTCTTAGTACACCCCCTATGGCCCTGTCAGAGGCCTCAGTCTTGAGCTTGTACTGGCAATTCCAATTGAGGAATTGTAGTACAGGTGCAGTTTTAAGCCATTAATTCAAAGTCTCAAAGGCCTGGTATCTGGCAGGTGTCCAGTAGAAGAGCTGTTTGGTGTTTAGAAGCTCAGTGAGAGGTGCAATTAGTTCCCCACAGCTGGGGATAAACTTCCGCACATAGGTAACCATGCCTAAGAATGTACGCACCTGGCCCACATTGGTGGGGGATGGCATGCTTGTGATTGCTTTTATCTTGACAGGGGCTGGCTTTATCCCTTGGGCAGAGATGGTGTGTCCCATGAATAGGAGCTCCAACCAGAGGAATTCACATCTGGAAGTCTTGGCCTTTAACTGATGTTTACAAAGGGTGTTAAGTACAGCACAAAGATATTGGAGATGTGTGGTTTGGTCTTGAACAAAGACAATAATGTCATCAAGATAAACAACAATACACTTTCTAATCAGGTCTTCAAAGGCTTTATTCATCAACATGGCAAAGGTTAAGAGAGCATTGGTCATTCCAAAGTTCATGACACAACACTCAAACAACCCATAGCGTGTACAGAAGGCAGATTTTGCCTCATCCTCTGGTGCAATGTGAACCTGGTTGTACCCCACAGTGAGATCAATCTTACTGAAGACCTTTGCATTTGCAAGCGTGTCAAACAGGCCATCAATTAGCAGTGAGGGGTGTTTGTTTTTGATAATCACCTTTTTTTAGAGTGTGGTAGTTGGTTACCAATCAAATGGACCCATTTTTATTGGCTACAAAAAAACTGTAGCCCCATATGGCAAGATGGAGGAGCAGATGAAGCCCTTATTGAGTGCGTCCACAAGGTGTTGACAGAGAGTCTTGTCTTCCTTGGGCGTCAAACAATAGAGGGGTCTGTGCTTTTAGCAGCAACCTTTGTAATTAAACATCATGTTTTATTTCTATTGGAGAGGGCAGTTGGTCTAGTGTCTTGCTAAAGACGTCCTTGTATTCCTCCAGAAGTGATACTAGTGCTGGTGGCGGTGTTGTGACCAGGGGGGGGAGGTGCAGTGGCTTTAGAGCAGATGACTTTCATTGAACACTGGTTGAAGTCCAGCTTATCCCCCTTTGAAGTTGTAGGTGCCTGTCTCCATGAGCCATACAAACACGGTGTCATGGAGCAACTTTCTCATTTTGATGGGGTAGATCTAGAAGCCTACCACATTTCTGTTGAGTGTAATTACGGAGGTGTTCCAGTCAATGTATGGTCAATTATGTCAAAGCCAGTCAATGCCAGCAATGATATTGTGGCTGAGCCCTGCCATGATCAGCCCAGAGAGCTTAACTTGGGTGTTCCTCATTATTACTGAGAAGGGGATAGTCTCATAGGTGATGCTACTCTGCAGGAGTTGACCACACACACTGCTTTAAATTGACAGGGTACTTGGTTTAATTGTTGGGAATCTGCAAATTCCTGGTTGACCATGGTATGATTGGCCCCAGTGTCTATCAAAAGTTTGTGGGTGTTCCCACAGAAACAAAAGGGGTAGGCCAAGTGGATGATTTTATTTGAGGAATGGCAGGCTTAGAGGACAGGGTTGTCACTATGGACTTGGAACAAATCTAAGGTCTTTACCTTGTGCATGCTGTAGTTTCAGGGATTATTAGCAAGGAGAGATTGAGAGTGTGGGTCAAGAGGGGTTGCAGAACCTCTTGCATCTACAACCACCAGGGTTTCCCCGAATCCTTGATATGGGCTAGCTGGAGCTCCCCCTTGAGGGGGCGCTTGTGTCAGGATCCACAGACTGTAAATTCAGAACCTGAACATAAAAATGCGGGATTGTCAAATCCTTGGTCCAAATTTTGAATCACTTTTTCAGGATAGCCTTTTTTAATTAAATTGAATTCTTTGTATTTATATTTGGATTTTTAAAAATGCAGGAACTCGTAGACACTTTGCAAATTTCAAGTCAAACGGCACATTTTCAATGGAAAAAATGAATTATCTGGAATCAGATTTGAAGTGTTCAAATCCATCAACAATTTTCATTAAGTTTACTATGTTTTTTGAAATTGCAGGATTGTCAAATCCACAAACCAAATTTCAAATCACTTTTTGAATGCCACTAGTAAACTCAGATATTAATTGCGGGAACTGGAATCCAAATTGAATGTACAGTAAGCACACTAGGAAACACCAACAAAAATAGAGAAGCTCCACCACAACTAAAATCAAATGAAAAATTCAATCTCAATAACCATGTTTAGAGGTATAACACACCATCTCAAAAACGCCACTTTGATTTATGCCATCTCAAATTTAATTTGATATGGTGTTTTTTGTGTTAGTGATTTTGAATCACAAAAAATTAAAAAACAATAAAATAGTTAAAATTTACATATACTTTATTAATGCAGCATCTCAAATTTACGCCATCTTGATTCCATCACTTTGAGTCAGATTAATTAAATCTTATTTTGCTAACTTTATTTACATATGAAATCACTTAGTGTGGGGCGTGTTTACGCCATCTTGACTTTACCTCATTTTGAATCACACTATTTATTTTTAACTAAAATAGGCTTATACCCAAACTAAAATAAAGCCTGTTATATAATGCCAGAAGATGTTCCTATAGTATTAATCCAAGACACTTATGCTAAGAACAACCTAAATAGACACCACTATGATAGTCCTTCTTGTGATTGTCATTGCTGGGTAAAAAAACCAGTTTTATTATATGTAATTTATAACTTTATTATACATGGATATATTGATAAGAGTTCTCTTAATAAAATATTTTAATAGTGATTTTAATATGGAAGGGGGGTGATTACGCCATTTCAATTTACGTCACTCCAAATTCCATTCAGTTTCATATCACCCAATTGATTTGATATGCACAATGGATAGGGGAAAATAAGGGGGAAATTACCTATGACGCCAGGCAACGCTATATCAATTCCCCACCACAATTCTTGCTTTACACTTTTCAAAAGTATAGTTTCATATCAAAAATTATTATAAAGAATATAAGAAAACATATGAAACTTTGCAGATATATTTTTTTTGGCCTCCTCTAAACAAATGAGTACTTTTTAACCCCAGTTGTATAAGCTAGTTTTTGAGAAATTCAAGTTTTACTCTTTGGCCTGGTTGAGGTAGCTCCACTGTAGATTTGTTAATTTAATATAAAAAATGATCAAAAACACTATGTTTTTGAGCTACGGCACCTCAATTCCATCACTTCAAAAACACCATTTTGAAATCAAATTTTCAGCCAAAACTCAAAGTTTTTCCTACTTGTGTTACTAATAAAATTTTATTTTTACAAAACAAAAAACATTGAAACTTTAATATTATATATTTTTAGATTTTTTCTACAATTTTATGTGAAAAATACTACTTTTTATATTAAAAAAAAATTCTCATTTTTCTCTTTAAAAACAACCCACAAATTGCTCATATTTTTAAACTAATTCACTTTTAGATGCCTCCCAAGTCAATTAACAAAGCTGCGCCCAAGGCCTCCAAGGCCTCAAAGTCCAAGATCACTCCTCCAAAGGCCAAAAATACCAAGACTACCCCAAAAAAGCAGCCTTCTAAGGCCAAAGCTCCCCAAGACCCCAACTCCATCACCTGAGCCAGAGGGAAACAGTCCTACCCCTCCCCACTCTCCATTTGTGTACTCCCCCTCAGACCCCCAAGAGAAGTTATTCAACTTCAATTGCCATTCTGGCCCCACTTCAGAGCTTGAGAATGAAGAGGAGCAGGAGCCTGATCCTGGTGCTCCTGCAGATGACCAAATTGAGCTCTGGGATCTTAATAACATCCATAATATATGCAATCAAAATGGCACCTTTGCTGTGCCTACCACTTATCCAGCCAGCTACCCCATCATGAGAAAGAAAGGGGTTGTCAGCTTTGTCTACAAGGGCTAAGCTTCAGCTGTAATGATGAGAAGAAAGCAATCTGAAAACATCACTACAAATGTGATAATGTTGGCTGCCCATCTAGACTCACTACTTATGGATTCACTAGATTTAAAGCCCTAACTTTCAACCATGACTAAGCCAAGCCTTTTGACCCCCTTTACCAACTTATCCGCTGGTTTCTTTGCCAGGTGATCCCAACCACCAAGGATCAAACTGCCACTGAGGCCGTCAATGATGCCCTCCTTAATTTAAATGATACCCAACTTGCAACTGTTGGTGGTGCTATCAGGATACCAAGAGTACCGTGGAGCTCCAGCAGGTGAGGGAGGAGTTGAGGCAGGTACTGGCATGGCCCACCAGATGATGAGACCTAACTTTACCAGGTAGGAAAGGGCCTTCCCAGCCACAGCCCAAGGTCCAGCTGCTGGCAAGGCAGAGTCAATCAATCCCTTGAGCGCCAGATAAAGCACTCCCAGGAATTGACTACTCTGGCCAGTGGCATCAGAAGTGAGGGGGATGAGATGGTTGGTTTGGGTGTTGGGGGTGGTTCCATGGGGACCAAGTAGGCAGCAGGATTTTTGTACTTCCTGTTGAAGATAAAAGGGTAGATGGTGATTGATTTGCTGTCATGGACAATTTGGTAGGGTTCCTTGGGGGCGTTTGGGCAGGTTTACCACTGCAAGTCTTCCAATATTCAGGGTTTGTGGTCAGGATTAGCGGGATACTCAGTGAAATGCACAGGGCCAAATGGAGCGTTGGGTGGACAGTAGTAGTCAAAGGCTTTGGGTTTATAAACTGTAGTCTGACTATCTATCCCAGTGGATGGGTACTGACGCTTGGGTGTATGCAGATGGAAGAGTATCAAAAATAGGTATGGAAACAGATTGGTGAACCAAAGGTTCATAACAACTTTATTTGGTAAGGATGACAATACAGAACTTTTTTTCAAGTGCTTTTGATTTATATACTTACTCATATGCAGGTGCCTCTGGGCATTCTTCTGGTGCTATCTGTGTGGCAAGGCTTGGTATCTCAGGTTCTGCTATTTGTTTGGCTGCTTCATGGTCATTTTTGGGGTTTTCAAGAACAGTTGTTTGTCTTTTTGGTGGTCCATCTTGGCTTGGCTGGTCATTGATTTTGGCAGGTTTGGCTTCTGGGGTTTTGGGGGTTTTCCAATTAGATCACCATTTTTGGACTGGCTTGACAGGCTCTCTTGAGCCCAAAGATTTTGATTAAAAAAGGGGTCCACAATTGGGGACCCCAAATTACTTAATGGAGGGTGGGCTTGATCTGGGTTTACTGGGCAGCTAAAAATAGCCTGCCCAGGCCCAGCCAAACCCACCAAGGCTTGGGCATAGCTTTTGGGGCCCAAAACGGCCTCCTCAGCTATCACCATGGCAGGAATGATTCCCACACCTGGATTTGCTTCAAAGAGCAAAAATCCAGGTGCAGGTGGATCTCCCCCGCCTGCTAGCCCCACCTGGTGGCTAGGAGCAGGTTTGATTCCCGCCTGGGGCTTCAAGACTGTTAATTTTGTAACAGGCGCCTCAAAACTACAGAGATATCTCACTGATCAGAGATATGCTCTTAGCACTGAAGGCATCAGTGCTACATCCATTGACCAATTGATCCTTACTGAGGAACAAAAATTATCCCATCACAAGGAGAGATTCCTTCTTTACAATGATGGTCAACATGCCCCTGAGTGTATTATCTGCTTTGCCACAAGCCAGGATCTACGCAACCTGCTGAAATGCAAGACCTGGCTTGCAGATGGCACTTTCTCAACCTGCCCAAAGCTCTTCAGCCAGCTTTGGAATATCCATGGGCAGGTTGGTAATCTAGTTCTTCCCCTGGTATTTTTTCCCTTCCCAACAAGAAGCAGGAAACATTTGTCTGAGCACTCACAATACTAAAGGTCAAGCTTGATGAAATCCTCCCAAACATCAAAGAGGAGCCCAAGGAGACCAGAGGGCGCAAGAAGAAGGCCCATATACAGGAAGAGGAAGCCACCCCAATCAGAAATCAGCCCAAAAGCCTTCCCTACCATGAATATCTGGTAGTGGATTTTGAACAGGCTCAGGTAAAT
>QTSX02005396.1:0-24203 GCA_014839935.2 Entomophthora muscae
GTGTTAATTCCCCAAGAGTGAGTAATCAAAGATGTTCCAACAAGTGTCAAACTGGCCACTTTACCTTTTAGAGTGTTGAACTCAATCAATCTTAATTTTTATTGATAAATTTGCTTATAAATTGCCCCTTAAATTGGTTTTTGAGCTAACAAATTTATTAATCAGAGTTGAATCCCAGTGTTTTTAATCTCAGGTTTTGGGTTTGAACCTCTGATTTCTAGTAAAAATTAGCTTAAGTTGTTTAATCCAAAAATACTAGTAGGCTCACATATGCAGCAGTCAGATTCACTACATTTGCCCTTGAAGGTGTCCCTGTATGGCACATATTCAAGCCCATTTCATGGTTCAGTATCAGGATTGTCAATTTGCTACCCCTTGAACCCTGGGGCCAAGGCCGGGATTCAAACCCTGACCCTGAATCCCTGCAGGCTGCCAGCCCTAGGGATCAATGGGCCCATTGCCTGCGTTTTCCTGGGATTGATCCCCCTCAAGCTGAGACCAAGCATGATGCACTGATGGGAATACCAGCCAAACCTTGTAAATAGAAGCACAAACCAAAAGATCAAATTATTTGCCTGGTGGAGGCAAATAAATTCCTATCAGTAGCTTCATGAGTTTGAATTCAGTATTAGTGGCCAATCAAGAGCCATTGCTGGAAGGAAACATGGGACAGAATCCTGCTCCCATGACCACACCTCCATAACAGAAGAATTGCACAATCTATTCTTAAGCTTTGACCAATAAGCGTACTGCCAGCAGCAGAGTTATTTTGCTGCTTTCAACCCCAGGCGTCCTGGCCACCCCGCCCCAAATTTTCTAACTCTATGATGATTCCCAGCTAGAAAATGTAAAGTTTGGCGGCAGGAGACTATATAGATTCATAGACCCCCCACTCAGACCTTATTGCCATTTTAAAATAAAGGTTATGTCATATTGGCTTCCACAGCCAATTCCTTATTTTATTTTTTGCCATCTATCAATCCAGCACAAGACCATCTACCCTCCTGCCTGCAGATTCCTGTTCACCAGGTGTTCCTTTTGCCCCGTTCATTTCACAGAGTATCCATTACAGCCTGATTATAAAGACTATACCCCAGAAAAGATTGCCAGACTATATCCCTTGGCCCACATAAAATCTGCAGCTAGATACAACTGACAAGGCCCCTGGATCCTAACTAAGCCAAACTATTTAAAGGCAAGTTCAACCTATTGCCTGCCAGCAAACTTGATATGGATTGCCTGTGACCTTCAAGCCAATGCCTGCATCCCTGCCCAACCTTTTGACCGACCATGTCAGTGATCCAGTATTAGGCGGCTGGCCTGTTATTTTCAGGGGTAACTTGGGCCAGGTTTTTTGCGGGCTGTGCCCACCACAAGAGGGGAGCTAACTTAAAAAGGTAGGAGATGGACTTTATCACCCAGGACCACGGGCCAGCGGCCAGGATTATAGTGTCAATACCCCTGTGAGGGTGATGTACACAATCCCAAACAGCTTACCAGTATGGTTGGTTGAAAGATTGGGTGAGGAAGCAGGCATAGGTTTTGGGTCACTGGCTGTTCCATGGGTAGGCTGTAAGCAGAGAGATAGTTGAATTTCCCTCTGAACAACTTGACTGTTGAAAATATTCACAGACCTTGTTGGTTGTATCTAACTGCAGATTGTATGCGGGCCAAAGGGTCAAATTTGAGTATCTTTTCCAGGGTGTAGTCCTTGTACTCAGATTTCAGAGGGTAGTTGTAAAATGGACGGGTCTGAAGGGTACACCAGGAGGACAGAAAACTGCAGGCAGTGAGGACGGGGGCCAGGAGATCTTGAACTGAATTGGTAGATAGCAAACACAAAATAAGGCAATAGCTATGCAAGCCAAAATAACATAACCTTTATTCAAAAATGGCAATAAGTTTAGAGTGCGGGGTCCTTTGGTCTATATAGCACCCCACCTCCAAACTTAATATTTTTCATGGGGGGGGTTCATCAGGGCATTGGTAAAGGCAGGCCCGGGGAAACTGGGTGCTTGGGTCCAAAGGCAGAAAAATGGCACTTGGCCCGGGAGTTCTTTCATTGGTCAAGAATCTTAATATGGCTACCTGATTAATTTGCTTTAGAGTTGTGGTCATGGGGTTGGACCACGGGACCGTACCTCTTTCTGAGGACGGCTCTTGATTGGCCACTGGTGTAGACTTCAAATTCATGAAGCTAATAGTTGCTGCTTTAGTACCTCCATTAGGCGATGTGATTAGTCTTCCATTTGGTGCAATGATTTCCTTGATTTGGCCTGTTTTACTACATGGGCCAACATTCTTGTTATCAGCTTGCGGGGGCTTGATCTTAGAAAGATGCAGGCAAGCAGGCTCTCAGTTCATGGGCCCAGTGGCCCGCAGGAATTCAGGTCAGGGGTTGAGTCCTGCCCTTGGGCCCAGGTTTTGGGGGGTAACAAATTGTCAATCTTGACAGACCACCCCATCAAGCTGCTTGGATCCTGTACATCATCCTCACTGGGGCAATTTACCAAACAACCTAAGCCCCTGGCCCTGGTCCTGGGTGGGGGAGCCCATGCTTACCCTACAAAGCTAGCCCCAATCTTGGGGTGGGCCCAGGCCTCTAAACCTGCCTTCCTTAAAACAACCGGCTGGCCCAAGGTCGGATCCCTGGCATCCTGCCAGAACCCTGGGTAGGAATCCTGTAGCCCCTCTATTGCTGAGGGCTGGGTCCCTCTTTGAATTTGGGCCGGCCTTCAGATTCTCCACAGCAGTGGGTCTGGTTGTGGCTGATGCTGGCATGTGAACCTGGCCATGGGGGATTGGAGCTGGAGGGCGCTTCTGGAGATATCTGATCGGGGCTGGAACCTGGTGGTGGGGTTGGCCAACGGCCCCTCCCAATCTTCCCAATCCAGATTGCTTCAGATAAGTGTTCTGGTCACCAGCAATGGATAGCTGGGATGGTCAGAAAGCCCAACAACCCATCTCCCTTCCACCTACCCAGTATACATCTCTGCCCACCTGTATCCCTCCTGCCCTGCCCACACCAGCCAAGGCCAGGATCAAGATGGGCTCACCCCGCTGGCCAACCCTGGAATATCCCCACTTAGCATGGGTTTGAGCAGGGCCCCTGCTTGCTCCTGATCTCTTCACAGTTGGTTAGATCTAAATCCCCCAGCATACTGGTCCCAGCTTGTTCCAAACTCCCCGGTCCCCAACCCTCATCTTGGGGGGTCAGCTGGCAAGCTTATCTGGTTGTTTTGGGGCTCTGAGCTGGGATTGCCTTTGAAGGGGCTCAAACCCAGCTCTTCTGGGTCAGGGACCAGCTCTCAGAAATTGGGGCAGGGATGGGTATGTATCTGTCCCAAGACCCAGGACATGGGGATCTGGCCAAGCTAGCCCAGCTGCCGGTACAATCAGGGGTTGTAGCCAGAACCGCTACCCTGGAGCCGGGCTCAGGGATGGAGATGGGTAGTGTGCCTTTCACCAGCTCCCTAAAACACCCTTATGCCCGGGGATGTGTGCTTTGAGCAGCAAGTTCATGGCTAGGGCTGGGGGATCAGAATCAGTGGCCACCTTATACCCAGCCGCCACCCTTCCGCTCCAGAACCCTTCCAAAGCTTGCCCTGGGGGGTTTCTTGGGAGCTGTTCTGGTACCCATGTACCGGAGGGAGGTCCCTTGAATCCAGTCCAGAACCAAGCAAGATCCTGGTTCAGAGCCTGGAGCAGAAGGATGTCCAGGTTGAAAGCTTGACCCAGGTCAGAGATAGAGGGTGATCAGATAAGCTTATTTATCCAACCTGGCTCCCCAGAAAGCATAAAGCTGCATTTGACCCTTTTTAAAGAATCAGAGTCCCCAATTTAGGGGGATCCAAGATCAGGGAACACACCAATTTGGATGGGACAGTTACGCATTTGCTGTGATTGTTGGGGTTCAATCTGCCCCAGCCCCAGTTATGGTTAGGATAGTGTACCCTGATTTAGAGGCCTAGGGCCATGTCTGGATGCCTCCCACCTCCTCTGATAGCTTGGGAAGGTTCCAGGATCAGGGTTGAGCTGGGAACCTGTCAGGCTCAACAGATCTCCCCCAGCTCACCTGGTAGCCCCAAGTTTCCCACAAGCTATCTGGACCCATCTGGGGTATGGGGTTGAGGTGCTGGTAATGGCCCCAACCAGACCTATCTTCATCAGATAGGTTGTGTACAGTTGAGGTATCCTAGAATCATCCCCCAGATTGGTATAGATCATGGACAATGCTTTATAAGGGTACTTGGGATCTGTTCAAGCAAGAGTATGGTTTGATTACATGAAACTTGTCCCATGTCCCCTAACATGGGTCAGAAATGATATATGGGGTAGCTTCCTTTTACCTAGCTTGGGTGGTTCAATCATGGGTATGTTCAAGGGCTCCTTGTCTTTAGATACTTGGGTTGTTCAGAGGGTTGTTTACCCAAAGTCTGATATTCTGGGTGGGTTGGATATGAGGCTATTTCTTTTATGTATCTTGTGAGCATAGATACTGTTTGGGGATATGGGCTTGTATCCTTGTTTTTAAGGGGGATGTTGATATATTTTTCCATGTATGTATGATGCTTTTGGGTTGTATGATTGGGATCTTGGGTAATGTCTCTGTGCAACTTGGATGGTCCTTGTTTTGTGCAAGGTTGAACCGTGGCAAGGTTTATTGTGGTGGATATGGTTTGAGTGGAACTGGGTTGGAACAGAAATCCAATTGTCTGGTGATCTGATAAGGGGGTTTATAACAATTAGAATCACGACCAGTAAGTTATTGATAACAGGGGTGTAAATCTCACTAGGAGATATCGAGGGAAGCTTGGGTCAATTATGGAAAATGGAGCGGGAATAAGTGGAGTTGGAATCGATCCTCAAATGGGTTCCTAAACATGATGAACAGGACGGGGTGGCAAACCCAAGCTTGCATTGGCAAGAGGAGAAAACTGGTAATATATCATAAAACAAGCAAATCACCTTAAATAAACAATTGACGCTCGCTTGTAGGTTTCCTCAAGGGTAAAGGCTAAAAGCAACATGGGAGATAAAATTCGAATCGGAAACAGCTTTAAAACCGAACTTGGAGCCTTACTGATCAGATGAAGCATCAAACATAACTGGATCACCCAAACCCAATCAGATGAAAGTAATCATTTCCCAAACCACCAAAGATTACCCCTTCATGGCCCAGTACATATGTGGTTATCTTGTACATCTCTTGACGGTGCAAGTTCCTGTGGGCTCGACCTTTATAGGGGTTGAGCCTGCTGCCATTCCCCATCATGTTAGATCTCTCCTGCCTCAGGATAGGATCCCTGCAAGCACCACTACAGTGTAAGGCTGCGTCGTCCCACCCCTGGACAAAGATCTTCTTTTTTCCGGCATTCTGGAAGATTGGATTTAAAATCAGCTTCAAATAGAAAAATATATTACCTTCAACATTTTCAGAAACTTCGGACAGAATCCGGGTTTTGCCCGGGGGTGGGGCAACACAGCCCTACTACAGTGGCTTGATCCATAGCGGTGCAGCTAATAGAGCTGCTGCATAGTAGAGCAGCCGCCCAAGCAAATCTGACCCCAATTCCGATAAAGTCTAAGCAGACCTTTGTCACATGTGGATTTTCCGGTTAGGTCTGATCCTGTTAAGTCTACCTTTTAAAGCAGAGTAAGACAAAATAAACTTTAAAGCAAAGGGGATTGTATAAGTTCTACCAGATATACATGCCACTTTATTCGATCCACACGCCCTAGGGGTTAGCCCAGGGTTCCTGCCATGGGTTGAAATGGACAAATTAAACTTAATGGTGGTTGCGTAGGTAAGCCATCCAAACGGGAGCGGTTCAGGAAAAGTGGATTCCCCAACAACGTGGGAATCTAACTTTTCCTTAAAGGATCTGGGAGAAGATCTTCTTCCTGCGGAATCCAGCGCCACCCGCTTGGCGTAAGTTGCACCTTCAACAAGTGAAACCAGTTGTGGGCAGCAATTGTAATGTATCAAAGATATATTTTATTATTTTAAAAAGGGTTTTAAAGCTATTGTGGGTTGAAATTCTATCTACACTTTTGATTTTAAGAGTTGAGGAATAGCAGATCTCATCTGGTTATACTTGTGGGAAGATCCAAAACGGATCTCCATCGGTATGATTCTGGAAAATTAAGCAGGCTCTAATTTTTCCGGAATTGGAGTCAGATTCAATGGCTGCTTGATTATTAAGCAGCCATTGATCCGATCCCTAGTCCTGCCGGATGGCAAGTGGGGAGGATGTAGGGGCATCCCTGCCAGCTTTTTTTTATAAAAAACCCGACCTTAAGGCTAGAACTGATTATAATCCCATTTAACTTCCAAAAGAAGGCAAAATTCGGAAACCATCTGCCACAACCCTATTAATACATACGTGACTCCTAATTAATCGCAAGCTTGCTTCGAAAACGGAACAAATCATACGAAACCAGGGATAGCACATTTAATGCTTAGATGGGCTCACAGAGGTATTTCCTGCCTATTGATTGTAGCCAAATAAATTATCTTATACTGTCACAATATCTATTTACCGTTATAAACCAGCCCATGTTTTCTACAGTGTCCATGATGCGCTTTCTTTTTATCCTCCCCGTCTTCTCTGGCTTTGCCATTAACATGTTCAGCACACACCCCAAGTTGCCGCAGCTAAAATGCCCTAAATCTGTCGATCTATCCACACAAAAAGAAATCAATCTCCAATGTCCTTTACTCTTGGATAACTTCACATTCCCCATTGTCCCAGACCTCAACCAGAAACAGCTTAGAAATCTACATCCGCCCAGATTCATGCCCAGTAACAGCGTCAAGGATACACTTACGTTCAAGCTGGTCTGGTCTGGCCCCACCACGCTCAACAACTCGGAATTCTGCTTCGAGAGGGAGGAGTGCCGCTTCAATGTACGATGGTCGCCAACTCAAGGCTGGTCGGTAGATTTCGTTAAAGTATGGAACCCCACTGCCAAAGACCTGGACCCAGCCGATCCATTCCGTATCCAGCGGAACTACACCCACGGCTTAAACTTGAGCATCGGGTTCTTTGGCCCAGTCAAGGCCACCCTTTCCGTCAACCACGTCCTATTCCGTGCCTCGTGGATAAATAAAACCCCATATTACCAATGGTGCATCTTCTGCTCCCCTGAGTACAAGTCAGTCTACTTCCCCATCTCCCATAAGAACGTCCCAGTGGGCGTACTGAGCATCCAGCTTAACTACTTACCCGGCATGATCCCTCTCCTGGACGAAGGCTTCATCGGTCTAAGCTACAACTCTTTACTCCAACAAATAAACCCGTAAACCTATATAATTCGTCAATCCCTCCGCTTGACATAATCACTCAAGAGTCGGTATCCATCGCGGTACCTTGAATCTCAAGCCGGCCTTAAGAGATCTTAAACGGGTTAATAACCTGTCAGTATAAAGATCCAGAGATACATGATCAAATAGGTTGAGACTATGTTCTTTGCACCATCTCAAGGGTTAAACTAATTCTACCCGCTTCACTTGCCTCGATTAAAACCAATTCCATTCCCTACTTTCCACTGGGCGTGGGGAAAGTAAGCTGGCAGGATACTTTTTAGCTGCAAAAATAACAATATATATTTTTACTATAACTAACATTAAAAGTTCAAGATATAAAAAACTTCTAGACACTCTTGTAAAATGTAACAACCCCGAAAGATTAAACATACCCAACTGGCCAAGCAAACGTTTATCAGATCCAGCTCTACCCGTCACTCAACCTTGGATGAACTTAATGCCCAAAGATTATCTCCGCTTGGTAGGGTTTCTTTGCCAACCTTGCATAGCTGAGATCCCAAAGTATCTTGTTAAACCAGTGGGATCCCTCCAGATCTCATAATCTTTCCTTCAAATCATACCTCCGCAAGTGCACCCGCTTGATCCCCACCATTACAGATAAAAAAATACCCAACTTATCCTCCATAAAGTAAATATTGAAGTTTCAATGTCATGGGTAGACCAGAAAGCCCATATACACCCTAACGACAATACAATGTGATACCACTTAATAACAAAAAGTCACACCAATCTCTCAATCCATACGGTTCAACAGAAGTCCTTCCTAGCCTTGATAGATCCAACCCATACTACATAAAGAAAACCACACAGCAAGTAAAAGAAAAAGAGCCATCAAATAAAGGTATCTAAGGGGTATCGAATTAACCAACCCCAGAACAATCTTGAACCATCCCAAGTCCCACCCCTCAGCTTCATAGGCAAGAAGTACCGGAAGATCCTTTACCACTCCACCGTTGCCCGGATGAGCCTATAAGGTCCGCTTCAGCTCTCCATCCTGCCAGGAAGGTTATCCAGAGATATCCCTCCCAATCAGACAACAAACCACTGGTCCATAAAACTTTCCCTTCTCCTCCCCTGGACCCTGGGTGGGCCCTAGCTGCACCACCTTTCAAGAGAAGCAGCAGACTCAACCATCCCTCACCCACTCAAACCTGTTCCAGGTGACCAAGTCATAACATTTCCTAGCATGGTGTGCCCCTGGGAGAACTCCATGATATCAGGTCAAAGATCACTCAACTGGCATAGCAAAGCTTGACCTGTGACCAGCAATGTAGTAAAAGTAAACCAGCACATCATAAGAGGTATCAGAATCCTCCCTGCTCACCAGAGCCAGGGCAGAAAATCTGATGAAGGGATCTTTATCATGGTTACTCCACTAAGTGCTCACACCCGCTTGGATCCAAACCCGCTTGCTGGATCATTAGCCAGGTGTTGGTTGAAAGTGGGGATAACATCCCTGGGGTGATATTTTAGTTCCCTTTATAGAGGCATTGGTCCTAGCTAGCTCAAATTCGACCAACATTCTGGTGTGGTGAGGTATCCTTTCACCCCTCTTCTTGGAGGTACCATTACCCGCATCTAGGGAAGGGGTCTTGTTTCTGGACCCCATGTTCCTTGGGCAGCGTAGTGAGGGTGGGAAAGATCCCATAAAGCTTTCCTTAAGGAGGGTACAGGCCCAGAATATTTGCCCTAGCATTCATTGGCAAGGGATTAAACAGGGATTAGCATCCCACTGCCATCAGACCATCATATCCCAACTTTAGCTAATGGCCTTTGTGCCAATGAGGTTGATGCCATGCATGGGCCAAGCTACAAGCCAGAGGGTTTTCACACACCCTGGTGGGTAGCCAAGCCAACCACACTCCCTAAGTATCCCCTGCATCACCCCAAGATAGCCCACTTATTAGGGGTATGATCCTCCCCCAGATCTTAAGGACACCCCAGTTTGTAGAGGCTGGACTTAACCCTCCCCCCTCAAACCCTACCCCCAGTCTAAAAATCCCCAATCTAGCTCTCTTGGATCACCAGAAAGGCTAGCCCAGGGCATCCAAGCTAACCTGGGTGAGCTTCACAGCTTCTGTGGGGGGTTACCCTCTAAGTTGATACCCCTGGTGGGGGCACCAGTAAAACAGCGGGTTAACCAGATCAAAGGGTTCACCCCAGCTACCCTCCCCTGCCAAGGCATTGAGCCTTGTGATCCCAAGTAAAGGTATACTCCTGGGCAACCAAGGGGATCCAGGTCTGGTAGGGGTACCCAGCAGATCCACCCCTATCCCTGGTGAACAATTGTCTGTATAGGGAGCCCCTGTACTCCGTCTGGACAGGGTAGGCTGGCAAGGAGATGGGGCAGCAACCAGTCAGCTGCTCCAAGTGCATTGCCAAGGGGGCAGCAGTATCTTGCAGCACCGCCCCTGCCACCAAGATCCCCAGGGTAAGGCAGCCATTCATCCCCTCCCTAGATCCTGTCAGGGACCGGCCTGAAACCCCCAGGCTTCTGATTGTATGGGCCAGGGCCCCCAGATCTACCCTGATACACCAGAGCCTACCAGTACTTTTACCACTGCAGGGTGACCAAGCTGCCCCCAGAAGGCCAATCTCCCCAGGAGGGAGCTGGATCTACCTACAAGGTAGTAGCCCACCCAGTAGACCTACAGGTGAAAGGATGGGCTAGGACAAACTTGTGTGATGTCAGCTCTAGGAGGACTTGGTGAAGCGTAACCATAACCAAACTTTTCCCCAGTGACGGGATGGGTGCCTGAACCACCCCTTGGCAAAGGAGGATCCCCTGTGAGAGCTGTTGGGAGAGGAGCTATCCCAGCCAGTGGTTTTTGTGGGACCTCTCCAGGGCAAGGTTGCCCTGGGTAGAAGAGAGAGGAACTGGAACAGGAAGTACCCCTGTCCCTGGTTCCAAGTGGGGACAGGAAAAGATGTGTCTTGAGAACTCAGAGAGTGCAGTACCAGAAAGGATCCCTGCTGCTAGAGGGATAGGGAGATACCCCATATGGCTACCCAGAAGCTGCTCTGAAAAGATGGGTAGGACTTGGGGGTTGTTAAGAGGAAGAGGGTCACTGACAGGGGTTCTTTGGGTGAGCCCCATTTAAGAGGGCATGCAGAGTAATCCTGTTGGCTTGGTTGGGAATAGGAGCCTAGGACTGGAGAAAGCAGATTCTGCAGAGGAAGACAGACCCTTTGCTGATATGCCAGGTCAAGTTCAAGAGGGGTGGTAAGGGGTAGAATGGGATATCAAGTTTTGAATACGTTGATGCCATAGCCGGGTCTGAAGGCAAAGATTGTTGAGAAAGTAGCCCATCAAAAGGCAACCGACAAGCATAACTTTGGATACCTTTAGCTGTTTAGGGTTGAAAGCGTAGAGTGGCTGACTTGAGCCAGCATGAACAGGTGACTCAGCTTCAAGCTTGTCACTGGCATTAACGCTAAGGTCCTCTGTAAACCACAGAGTTTGGTTCCTTTTCTGGCTCTTCATTGCTGTAATATAGTTGATATTTGATTTGTCTTTAGGATGATTCTGTTTAGGTTAAATCATCAAAGTTATTGCCAGCTAGGACAAGATTGATGCAGTCAGGGAGATATCCCTGACAGACCCAATGCCCAATCAGGGTTCCAGCCAAAGTGGGATGGTTTCTCTTGAGGGTGAGAGGGGGAGCAGAGGAAGTGGGCAGGGCTACATAGTCTCCTCAGGCACTCAGGAAGGTTCAGGGCTCCTGAAGACGGTTTCCTCTCAACTGGCTTCTCCCTGGCAGTAGCCCAGCTTTTCCTTGTCTCTGGAGGGGGCCATTAATTTCCTGGGAGCCCTTGGTAAAGGCTCTGGAGGCTGACCCAGTTGGGATCTAGCGGTGGGCTGCTGGTGATACTTGTGGAACCTGGGGGTGCTAGCATGAAAGTGCAGTGGCCTTATACACGCCAAGCTGATAAGATCCAGTTGATCTAAAGCTTGATTGGTTGTCTTAGAGCTGGAAACACTCAAAAGAATCATATCAGACCCAAAAGATCTGGAACACCCCTGTTGTTTTAAACCAGGGTGATCCTGCTTCATATCAACCTGATTCAGATTTTATTGGCACATTTTAAGACTGCTTTATCAAAAAGGTTATGTGAGTGCTTGTAGAAGGGCTAGACAGGTGGTACATAGAGCTGATAGGGGTCCATCATGCATGCCCCAACCTACTGCAGCACAGGTGGTCCTCTTTGGGTTAAGCCTGCAGCTGGAACAGCCTGTTTACCCTGGTGTACCCACGGTGCCCAGGCCAGGGATACAGTGATATGTACATCCTTTGCCTCAATCTAAAGGGGTTCAGTAGTTCTTCTGCAGGTGGGCTCTGTTCAATCTTTGATACCTTATAGACTACCCTATACACCTGTAGCTGATAACTACTAACTGTTTATAGGAGAGCAATGCTGACTAAAGGTAAATATCTATTGATCTCTTCTAGATCTATCAAGTTTCCATTTACAGGGACCTGTTCTTCTCAAGTTTAGGGCCCAGGAGCTGTAGTTAAGTTACTGAACCAGTGTTTGACAGGCAACAGCGCCCATGTTGACAGTAAAAAGTCAACAGTGGCCATGTCAACACTATAGTAAAGTGACAACCCGGCTTTATATAATGTTGTCTTCTGGATGTCAACACTTTTTTCATTAATGTCACACTTTACCCCAAACATTTTTAATATAAAAAAATTAATATACTTTATTACACTGAAATTCCCTCAGAGAGTTCAAAAATGCAATAGTAAATACCATAAGTAATAAGATTAAGGAGATATAAGAAAAATATTTCAACTTACTATGTAAAAAACACTCTTTATTATAAAATTATTTTTTATTCCATAAAAATTTAAAATTCAATGAGCCAGAAATAAATATATTTGATATATTATAACAACTAAAAATATAATGAAATTGTTAAATTTAATTTATGATAATTTTTATAAGAACAACTGAAATTATCTCATACTTTAAAGATAGATTAACAAAATATAAGATATTGCTTACAAAACCACATTAAAACTTACCTGAAACTTACCATTCATACCTAAAAAGATTAGTAAAATCCAAAAATGAATATAAAAATTTAAAAGTGAAAAGGATCCAGGCAAAGCAAGAAAAGTTTACTGGGTTAATTGAAGCTACCAGCAAGAGCAGTAGCAACATCTTCAATGTACTTCTTGATCTCTGCCACCTTGTACTTTTTCTTCACCACCTTTTGGGTGTCCTCCTGGTAGTCCTGCTCTTTGGACTTCCACATTTTGAGGGCCACCTGGTTAACCAAGTTGCATAAATTGGAGAAATTCCTTGCCTGCTCCTCCTGAAGCTTCAGGAAGAACGTGTTGAACTTGGGGTTGGCCCCAAACTTTGTCTTCAGGTGCTTGTGCCAAACTTCCAGGCTGGAGGTTGTCTTCATCTCCCCGTTCAAACAGGTGCTTTGGCAGTTAATGGCACAGTGGCCCCGCTCTTTCCTCTCCAGGCAGTCACCTTCTTACCTACCCATTGTTTCTCAAAGTACTCAAGTTATCCCTTGAAAATGGTAGAGTGTTTCTTAACATAAGCATCCTCCATGAGGGACTCAAAGCCAAGCCCAGTATGCTCTGACCGCACAAAAGCCAAGACAGCAAACTGGGTGATAGCAAAGCGGCACTTCTCTTTACCATCATTGAGATACTTGTTGAAGAGTTCCTTCTTGCTCTTGAGGTGTTTGATGAGGGCCTGCCTAAACTGGAAGAAGAAGATCTGTGCTTCTCCATTAAAGGTTACCTCAAAGGCTCTGAACTGGGCAAGCTCAAAGTCCATTATTATAACCTTTGGCCCAAGTGAGCGCGCATGAGCTAGAGCTCAGCAGCTAGCGTAGACTCATCCTTTTCAGTGGGTGAAGGGTTTGCTCTGGTGGTGTGGGTGAGAGGACAAAGCTTGTTAACAGGAGGGAGCTCAAATCATCCCAGACAATTTTTAAGGCTCTGGTGTAGACTTCAGTCTTAGCACCAGGCAGGAGGAAGAAAACAAGGGGATAAACTGGGTGTTGAACTGCCCATTCAGTACTCAAACCTGCTTGAATAGGGTGGGGCAGGTTGCAAAAGTGCTGTCCCACAGCCAGGTGATATGTCAGGGCCCAGAATGGGCCAGACAAAACCCTATGTTACATAGGTTCAATGTCTGCAACTGAGCAATTGTGCAACCAAACAATCACGTTGTTAATTACTTAGATTAACCCAAAACCTTTAATTCTAAGTGGATAATTGAACCCTGGTCAAGGCCAAGCCTGGGGGCAATTGGAAACCGTCCTAAAACCAAGCAAAAAAGGTTTTAATTGGCCCACACCCTGTGAAACCCAGAATTGGGGACTTGGGTTGCCAAATGGCCCAAAATTCTGCTACCAGCTTCCCCAGGGCAAAAATAATGAAAGGAGTCACCAATGGAGCCCAACTTGAGAATAATTCATTGACAACCAATAAGAAGTTGCCAGTAAGTCCAATTGCAGTTTTCCATCAGGATTTAGCTTGGAACACTGGCACCCCCTTTCTTTGTTGACATCTTCATCTAATAAACTTTGCTGGTTAATGCACACTGAGCATTTATAATTTTCAGGGGTTTATTACATTATTATGAATTTTATACTGCTGATGCTTTCAAACAGAGAGTACCTCCAGTACCAACGCCAGCACTGGGAAACAGAGCAACTTATAGCTGCCTCCAACCAACCACTGCTAGCCTTTACCCCATCTCCTAGAGTGCTGGACCAAGAAACAATTCCTGCACCGCGTCCCTCCTTTCCTGGTGTTCCTCTACTCCAACAACTTGCCCAGCCAAGCCTGACCATAAGCTCCGCCACAGGAGAACTTCCTCTTGTTTCTTCTGCTTCATCATATGACTACAGTAAGCTTGGGTTTGCCTATTTGACCATGCTGGGGCTCACTGAGCAAGCAATACCCCACATGGGAGTATGATGTCCTTGGGCTAATGCCGCCAATCATGTGATGCAGATAGCCCCCGTCATCTACTGGGCCTTCCAGGCTTGGCCCTTCTCCTCAACCAAAGGTTCCCCTGTGAGTCACCCAGGCCATGCCATGATAGCAGTGTTGATCTGCTCCAGGCGTTGGGTTGTGGTGTAGGCAACAATCCTATCCTCCACTTCCTGCCCATTGTTACTGAGCAGGACATCTCACTATCTCTGGTTTTCTTGAGGGATCAGTGAGGACCATGTCTTTGATTGTGTTGCGCTCTTGGTCAGGGATTAGAGGCTTGGTGCCTATTGCTAAAAAACTTCAACAACTGGTTGTGAGTTGAAACCTTCTTTAAGTTGGTAGGGGAGAAGTGCTTAAACGCAAGCACAGCCAGCTGGGTAGGGGTAAGATCCTTGGAGGTAGGCATGATCTGCACAAGGTACCATTTCAGGAGACAGGCTATGGTTTTATTGGGCATCACACAAGTGTGCTTGCTCTTGATGGTTTGGACCTTGTCCCAGTGCTCATTGTTAAGCCAAACTGAACAGGAGCAGTCCTTGCAGGTATAGTGGCGGCTCTTGAACCCCCAGTTGGCATTATTGCAGGAGAAAATGGAACCTTTGGCTACCATGTCCAGCCCACCCTTCATACTCATAATAGAGAAAACTTTGGAAGGGAGAAAGGAACCTTGAGCCTGCCATTGACATTGCAGATATTGTGGGCCACAAGAGGGTCCCAGGGGCCAGCAAGAGCATTGCAAAAGCCAGGGAAGTAGTCAGGCTGGAGCTTGGAGTCATCCCCAGATGAACTGGAATGGGGAGAGTTTGGCAGGGGGAGAAGAAGGGGGCTTGTAATGGTGCTCCTCATGTGTGGTAGACTTATCCTTGGGAGGGGACTTTTTGGCCTGGTGGCGCTTCTTGGTAGGCTCCTCATCTGAAGCCAAGTTGTAAAAACTGTTTTCAGTAAGGGAATTATCAGATTTCTCTCCCCCAGTGAAGTGAGATGGGCTCTGCTTGGGGGAGCACTTTGATGAGGGCTTGGGGAAAGGCTTTGAAGAGGGCTTAGGGGCAGCCTTCTTGGTTGATGCTGGCTTTTGCTTTGGGATCTTTGGGGCCTTAGAGGGACGCTTGGTACCCTTCTGCTGCTTGGAAGTATTATTGTCCTAAAATAATAAGCAACAAGTTCTAAAATAAAGCTTTTTATTTAAAAACAAAAAGTAACTATAAGAATCATTATATCTAAACTTTATACTTATAGGGCTTTCAATGAAATTTAAATTATAAAAAAATATTGTAAATTTTTTATTTTATTAGAGTTTTAAATAACAAGTTAAAGTTGAAAAAAATATGCAAAATTAATAACTTTAGATAAGATTTTTATTTTAAAAATTAAAAAATATGAAAGAAGAAAGTTAAAAATACAACATATCAAAAAATGAAAAGTTTTTATTATGTAAAACATAAAATTTTATATGAGAACTGAAAAGCATCAACATTATGAGTGACAATTAGTAAAAAAAGCTGAATTCTCACTGTCAATTACAAAAATTGTAGACATTATTTTTGACAAAATTAACACTGTCAACATTTTTTTTGAAAATCTACTATGTTTTTTCATAGTACGCTTAATCAAATTTAAGCAGGCTAGCAATTTTAACCATTTTCTGTGTGTTTTTGTTCATATAGTAAAATTAAAAAAAACATATGAAAATAAGTAAAAAAAATTATCAAAGTTCTTTATTTTTTTATTAAAAATTATATTTGGGTAGTGTTAATATGATATTTTACCATTGTACTTATATGAAGTTGATAAACAGTTGTATTCAGATATGAAAAAGGTAAAGTGTTAACTTTGTCACTTATTACATCCTCAATAGAAGGTGACATAGTAATTTAGCCTTAATTGGACCACTCTAATTTGCTTAAATCCACCCTGGTGAATTATCACAAAAAAATAGACAACATTTCTGATTGTTGACATTATTATCAATAATAAATTCTATAGTAAATTACATAGTAAATTCCACTTAAATTATGGGATTGCTGTTAGCCACCAATCCATTTATTATGTTAAAGACAGGATAAGTACCACAGATAAATTTATAGGATGAACATTTCAACAATCTTCTATATGTGCAATACCTATTTCAATATATTGATTAAAAAATATATTTTATGTGCACATTTGATTTTTTATTGTAGATGTTTAGTTTTGCTATTAATAATAAGTTAGGCTTAAAAAGTGTCAACATTGACACTTTTATGTTGTAAAAAAATTGATAAATAAATTTTTACTATTAAACATAAAGGGAAAACTGGGTTAAACCAAGTTTTTGATTAAGCTTATTATTGAATTGTGTGAAAATAGCCAACATTTTTGTTGTGTTTTCTGGGTTTACACCCCTGAGCGCTTTAAAAAAATGGGAATTAAGCTAGCACAACTAGAAAAAAACATAGAGTTTTCATTTTTGAGTCAAGCATGACCATGTTGACAAAGTGTCAACATGGTCACTGTCAACATGAGTGCTGTTGCCGTTTAACAGCAGCATGGGTAAAGAACCTGTATCCCCAGTGTACCAGGTGTACTAAAGGATTGTGTCAGGGTACTTCATCCAGGTAGAGGGATCAACAGAATTGGCAGCTGACATATGTTGTTGAGAGGAGGGTAAGGCCCATCAAAGGAGGGGTGCTGACTTAAAGAGGTAAGAGGCTGAGTGGTCTACCAGGGCCCAGGGACTAGTAGTGGATACCATGGTGTCAACTAAATCTGCAAGGGCAATATAGGCTATGCCTATATATTAATTGGCAGATAGTGGTAATAGTCTTGGGCTGGGAGACAAGCAGTCAGGTTTGGGAGTATGAGGAAGTTCCATTTCATTTTTTTAGGCTAGGAGATGATTGTATCTTTCACATAATAGTGTGGTTAGATGCTTGTAACAAGCTCATTTGTGATAGGCTTTCTTTGAGATTCTCAGTCTATCCAGGAAACCAAAACATAGTATATTTTCCAAGGTGAACCCCTTGTACTCAGGCTTGTGGGGATACTTAGAGAAATGTACTGGGCTGTAAGGTGCACCTGGTGGAAATTGAACTACAGCCCAAGTGTCAGGATCTTCTGTGGACAGGTGGTAAAATAGGCCAAGTTTTTCTGTTGGAACAGTAGTGAAGTGGAAAGCAAGCAAAACTAAATACATATTAAAATGGTAGAACTAAGATTCCATAATCTCCTTGATTTAAAAATGATGATACTACTTCAAGGATGACTTTCAGTTCTTAAATAGCAAAGTCTGTTATCTGAGTTTTACTTGAATTAAGTCATAGGGTAACTGAGTTTTGCTTGATACATCTGTGAAAAGATTTCCATAGTCAGGTTGCTCTCTATAACAAGCCTCCTCTAGTTGTTAAATGATCATTTCCTGATGGGTTGTCAACAGTTTGAGGTAGCCTCTTTGTTACTTGTAATCATTACTTCATTTACACTTTTGACTTGTTGCAGGTGCTTGGTGGAATAATTCCATCTTGGGGAAATAGATAAACTCTGGGGCTTAATCTTGCTTATTGGTTGACTGCAAAAAACATGGCCAGGCAGTCTTGATGTCTGCTAATTTTTCAAATTCAGGTTCAGAATCTGACTATTTAGTCCAAGCATTGATTTCTCCTTCTGGTATCTTGATAAATATGACAGGAATGACAGTGTGCTGATTAAGTGCTATCAGCTGTCTAGATTGATCCTTTTTGTCCACTTATTTATGATATTATTCATATTAGTTTGTATCTTATTGATTTTGTGAATTTGCACTGGGAATTCCTTGATGTTTAAAAACCTATCTGGTTCTTTTCACTCATTGGCTAGCCGCAAACAGAAACACAGTGGGCAGCCCAAGAGCCTGCAGGATCAGTGAATTTAATGGAGGACAGGTCCAGGTTTATTTCTGCTAGTTGGAAATTATCCATTGTTTTATAGAAGGGTCATTAATGATATATTGGGTGGTACAAAATCAGATGAAGCTCAAATTTACTCAGTTCAAAGCAGATTAATCTCTTGCTCCTTTACTAAAGCCACTAAGAACCAAATTTTTCTTGAGAGTGACTCTGGTACATCCATGTATAGATAAAGTATAGTATTTTCATATTAAAGGAATTTATTGATTGGGATTATCAGCAGTATACTTAATACAAGATGCTGGTTTAGCTTGATTTTATAAATTGAATTAGGTCATTACTATGATTTACCTACTACTATAATACAAAGGTATTTTTTATTATAAACTTTGTTAATTAGATATTAAATTGTGTTTTTGAGATTGTGTAACATGAATCCACATCAAGTACTTTGTTAAGTAAATAAAAGTAGGAGAATACATTTTAATCATTCATCCCAATGTGGAAAAGTTGGAATTCTGAAGTATAAAATTTCATGTAAAAGATAGTTGATTTATTGTTCTTCTGGCATTTAAACTTATCACTTCAACAACACTGTCTAAAAAATAGGTTAAAGTGTCAGCTGTGAGATGGGGCAAGTGCCTAAAGTTGTTGTGCAGAGATTAAAATATCAAAATTGACAGATTCTTTATCTCTGCGCTTTTTTAAATAATTTTTTTTGTCAAAAAAATTAATATTTTTCTTAAATTTGACTTTTTTAAAATGTTTTTACTAGTAGCTAAAATCAAAAAAACCAAGTTTGGTGTGCCTAAATTGATGCAATTTTAAACAAACCTTAATTGAATTTGGCTTTTAAAATAGATTTCAATTTACCCCTTTGAATATAGGGGACAAAAAGAAAGTGGAAAAAAATCTTCAATTTAATATTTGATACAATAAATTTTAAAAACTTTTAAAAAAATTCTATATGTAAAAAAGAAAACAAGAGTTGAAAAAAGATTTTTTTACTTTAGGCAGAATTTCCAATTTGTTTTTATTTAATTATTAACATAAATTACTAGTATAAGCCCTTTATTTTTTAAAAAAAATATCTGGAATAAAATTTTATATAAATTTAGATATAGTTCTTAACGGATGCAGAAATCGAAAAGTAGTCAAATCAAAATCCAAAAAGGTACCAAATAACTAGGTCTGCTTAATATTAAATTTTTGCAAAAAATAATATATTTGTTTATTTTTATAAGTTCCTCAAATCAAAGTGAGGAAATCAAAAATTGACTTTTTAACTTTAGTCACACTTTTTAATAGCTTATAAAAATTTAAATAATTGATAAATTTTTTGAAATCCCTTGCATAGATTCTTTAAGACCCAATATTTTTGTGTATAAAAAAGAAATAAAAGTTTTTGTTAGCTTGTTTATTTTATTGAAGTATTTAAAAATTGGTGTATTTTGGAGGTAATTTAAAAAAATTAAATAAATATATTATTATATAGTAATTTTCAAACCTGTTTAGATAAATGAAAAATCTCAGTCTAAGAACAAAAACAACTCAGTCTAAAAGCAAAATCAAATTGGATCCAAATATATTGTAATTTAATATAAATTTCTTGATTTTCAATTTTTTTAGACTGGGTTGTTTTTGTTTTTAGACTGATATTTTTTGTTTATCTCAACAGATTTGCCAATTACTGTACAGCTTTGAACTATTTTTATAATATTTTGGTAGATTACAGTTTTTTAATATAAAAATATTTAAGTTACATTTCATGGAATTAAAGTGACAGGTTCTTGATATATTTGAAGGTTGTGACTTATTATAAATAAGACATAAGCATATATCTTTTATTAATTATAACATTGTATAGTATAGCTTTAATAAGAAAGTAATGTAATATATAGTATTTTAATTGTAAGCTTCTATAATATTCTATCATTGAAATAAGATCACTAATAAGCTAAAACAACTAAAATCATATGTCTGTATATTGTAGAAAAAATCCTTTATTTTACTTATACTGAAGTAATATTATAGCTTTACACAAGATGAAAATGAACTAAAGTTTTTTAAAGCAGTCTTTGTGTAGCTTCATATTTTTTATTTGATCAAATACAGTTACATATAAATTCTAGTCTAATTTTTATTTTTAAAATAAAAAAGATTTTCCTTAAAAACAGAAAAGTTAAGCACTTTTTACTATCCAGCATATAGTTTTTATTGCAGGAATAAACTCATTGGGGTCTCTTTTAGTCTTTTTTTAAAAGATTTAAATGTATTTTTTTATTAAAAAGTGTATACTTTTTGGCTTTAAAGTTAACTTCCAGAAAATCAACTTTTGCTTTTTGATCTTTAATATTTTTGCACTTTTTGGGGGTCGCATTTCAATTTCTGCACTTTTGACCTTAGGAACTTCAACCTAAGAAACTTGCCTGTGAGATGGGGTAGACTACCCAAATTCACAGATAATCTAAATAGCAGGTTTAATATACCACTAAATTAACCTAGATTCCAGGTGCAGCTATCATATCCCACAACAGTATATATCAATACTAGAATCTTTAATTGGCTTATTATTCTACACATACATCATACCCTTCTTGATGCCCTTTTTATTTAAGGAGAAGATTAATAGTTATAGCTCTATCATCTTATTTGTATTTGTTTTTATTTTATTGGCTATATTTATATAAAGATCCCTTGAACCTTTGACATTCCTGAGGCAGGACAACAAATTTAGAACCAACAACATTGATTACCCTACCCATAATCTTCTTCAAAGGCTGCTAAATGACCTTATTAAAAGCCTAGGAATAATATTCAGAATTCCTAGGGTATATTATACTGATGAAATTTATTGATGATTAGACAGATAGATAGGACTTTGTTCATTGTTATCCTGATACAGATAATACATCTTTCATTGATTATCACCTGTGTGTAGGCATAATCCTTCTTAATAAGAAAACATAAAATGCTAGAGAGGCACAAGTCTACCCTCCATCTCATAATGGGTATCTCATAGCTATTAGAAATACAACAAAACTCTATGGAAATAAAGGGCCCCAAACCTCTTCCATATGACATTCCTCCTGAACCAAGTGTTCTTAACAGGATATCAACCCCCAGGTTTTATTAATATTAATTAAAATTTCCACTCAATAACAGCTCACCTGTTTACCTTAGCAAATAGATAAAAGTTTTCATGAAGAACTCAATATCTTTTCAATTGTTCTGCATACAAAGAACTCAATCTGAAAGGCTCAAGATATTCTAAATAGATCTAACAGCCTGCAAAGTCATAAATATGCATTAATTTTTAATGAATAAAATATACTTATTATATCACATTTGTTTAATGTCATTCCATTAGCTATAAGCACCTTCAATCTACATCTTTTTAGATCAAAACCATAATTATTCACTATACAGAATAATTAGTATGCAGCTTAATATTATCTAAAGCATAGTAACCTTTTATGGTTTATCAAGTGAGTTTACACAGTAATTTTAAAGAACAGGTGCAACTATATTCCTCTCTTAATAAACCCTCAAGCTAAATTTCTTGATTCCTAAAACTGTTTTGGTGCTCCTTTTCAGTGCCCCTTTCAGAGAACCTTTAATGTCTTTTGATTATAACTCTGCTCTTTAGGAAATATCATATCATTAATTGGGTAATTTCCTATAGAAAATCTGACTGCTATTATGGCGCTCCTGGGAGGTTATCAATGGGTATCTTGGGTTAATACCAGGGACCTACTAGGTTGGAGTGCCATTCTTCAAGTGACAGTTTTCTACTTCCAGTGCCTTGTAACTAGCCTGCAATTCTGTAAACTTGTCCAGAACCCTTCTAACCATCATCCTAGAAGATGCTTCATGGACCATGATGTCTTCTTGGGTTTATCATTCTAAGGGTGAGTACAGTTCCTGGAAGAGTGTAGCAAACTCCTTATTCAGAGACTCTCTTCCTCTGGGTGTAAGGGTAAGCCCTCTTGACAGTCTCATTCATTTCTCCCCAGTGGTTTGGTTTCTAGAGAACTTCATGCACTGCTGTCTATACTGCTCCTCTTGACCAACAAGGGAGAGGAGATATGGAGTAAGGAATAAATCCTCTTAACATTATAAAACTAAGCAGGGGCTGTACAAGACTTTATTAAAATAAGAAAGATCCATTGGAACCTTTCTAGAAATGTAACTTTTTGCAGACTTTTGGAGGCCAGCTACTGTTTTTAGAGTCACTATAACCAGCTTCACTACTTTGGGGAAATAATATTCATGATTAAAACCCAAAGACATTTTTTAAACTTAATATCTCTTAATTAAACCCCGCCTCTTTTATCTATTAAGTCAATTGATCTTATATAGCTTCCCCTGTCTTAGGATGAATCCCCTTTAGGCTGGTTCAATCAGAAGCTTAAACTATCTGCTCTCTCACTTTATCTATAATAAAATAAATTTTTAAAACTTACTATAACCAATTTTATTGTATTAGAGTAGCTTAATAAACCATTGAGATAAACAAAATAATCTCATCCTAAAAGCAAAATCAAAGTGGATCCAAGTATACTGTAATTTAATATAAACTACTTGATTTTCAATTTAATTTTTAGACTAAGTTATTTTTTTTAGGCTGAGATAATTTTTTATCTCAACAGATTATAAAACTAATGTATCTTGCTCTTTCTGAGAAAATACATTAGGCTTTAGGTTATTTTACCAAAAAAAACATCACTAGTAAAATAAGATTAAAACTCAACCAAACCTATCAATTTTCTCCATATGCAAACATCTGAAGTGGTTTACTTCACAGTCTTGCTGAGACCCAAATAGGCAGAAAATGCTTTACTAAGTGCACTGTCAATGTTTCTGCTTCTTGTGTCCCAAATTTTCCTGGCTTCTTCAATGTTTTCCTGTGTTTGAACTTGCCAGATTTTTATAGCAGACTACTTTTTGCCTTATTTTTCTGTGTTATCCCCAGTTTCCCCCCATTTCTCCTAGAAGTCAACCCCATAGCTCACAGTTTCCCTAAACTCCTTGGCCTTTTGCACCTCTGGCAATTCATCTGTGCAGAAACCCTGATACACTTTCTCTTACTGTTTTTCCTTGCTGTCCTGCTTCTATTACAACAAACTACCACTTCAGAGAAGCTTTTAGTTGCCTTATGTCACTGTTTTTCTTTATTGTTCTTCTTTTTCTGTTAAACCCCTATCTGGAGAAATGTTGAATTACCTATGTTAAAATTTCCCCTAGTCATTTTGTTATGTTCTCTCTCTTTTAATAGGCCTCAAAGAAATGATGAAGCATTTCCCTGAACAGTTCCAAAATTCTTAGTATATTGACTTGAATGACATTTTTCTTCTGATAATGAGCAGAAGTTGGAAGCAAGAATTAAGTCCTGGTCCTCAGAATATGCAGCCTGCCATCCCAGAGGGCCAAGGGCCTGGCTGCTTGCATTTTTTAGTGCTCAAATATAAAGGTTATCTGATACCCTGCCCCCAAAGCCAAAGATGTTTCATGAATAAAAAATAGTCCACAGCAAAGGGTGTGTCACCAAAGGTCCAGACCTACGCAGAAGCAGTTGTTTGCATAGAGGAGGTTAAAAAAAACCCTGAAGACAAATTCTGTGACCATACCACATTTGCCTGAGATATTTAGCCAAATAAATATACTGATATACTTATATGATGTTGTTACAATTTTATTATAGCTTTTGTATAGATAAGTTAATGGGATTCTTGGGAAAAGATTATTGGAGAAACTTTGTATCTTTATCAAATAAATAATAAAGTGACTGATTGTTAGTTAGGCCGTACTGACTAACAGGATTAAGACAAGATTGTCCAAGTCAATCTTAGAGACTAGGTGTCTCATAAACAATTTAACTAACTGTGTTGGTTACTTAATATACCCAGCAAAATAATTAATGAGGATTTAATTATATTTTTAATTGCTTTGACTTTGTCAAGAAGATTAGTTAAGGTTGACAAAAAATTAAACCCCTGAATTGTGGTTTAAAAGCGCTGTTTTGGCAAATTTATTAGG
>QTSX02005397.1:0-23866 GCA_014839935.2 Entomophthora muscae
ACCATCCTCAAGCCTATGGACACAGGGTTCAGCCCCAGTACCCTGGCCTTCAGAAAACCTGACAGTCTGACAGGGGTTAACAGAGAAAGTTATGGTCCAAGGTTCCCAACAAGCCTCCCCTAGTAACCACTCCATCCCTAGATTAATGGTGTGCCAAAGCCTGGGAAATCAAACACAAGCAGATTGCAGGAGGGACAAAGCACCTCAAAGCTAGATACACTGTAGGTGACCTGTCTACACCCTCAATCCAAATTCTGCCAAGTTAGAACCCAACCACCTAGGGCCCTTTAAGATAGCTGCAGTCTATGAGAATCACACTTATTGACTTGAAGATGCCCAAGTAAACACCAAGAAGCTTCACAATGATCACTTGCTCCCCTGCCACGCCATCCCCACACAAAAATTGTTTGTGCGGACCTTCCCATATCTTCTGCAGACTCCAATCTTGGTGTCTGACAGCAAGAAGGGGGCAAGGGGGGTGTTGCACCCAAGTTTCCAGACTTGCCTCCTAATGTATCTTATAATGGACAGGGGGCGCTCAATGAGTTGCCTCTTGACGTATCTAACAACATGGATTAATCTGATGGCAATATCAAATGGCAGGCACCTCATCATAATTAGGAGTGCTACCAATTTGACTTGCTGATCCCTGCACAAGTAATTCCTCAGCTCCAATCCTTACATGGAACTTCCCACTATGCCACCCCATTGTGGCCTTGTGGCTTTCCCCATATAGTATATTAACCACAATATTCTACAATAAACAATACCTTATTCTTATTATTCTGTCCTTTCTATTGGACTGTTGTCTTCCCCAATTCCAAGTACTGAATCCTCATTGGTTCATTTGCAACAAATTTTTCTGTCAAAAAATTAAACCCAACCAATTGCTAATTTTGTCAGAAAAAAAACATAATTTATATGTTAATTAAAGCTTAAACTTTTATATCAAATTAAAGAACTAAAATGTTAAATTTTAATAAATATTATTAAGAACCCTAAACTATAAAAAAATTATTATTACATCAATAGTAAATAGGCAATTATTTTAAAATAAATATAAGAAGATAAGAAAATAGATTATTATATTGAATATTAGCAATTATTAAACCCAAAGTTCATGGCATTTGAGACCCTAAAATGGTATTCCAGTATTGCATCTTTTATGTAGCTCATATGCACCAGATTGTCCATTGTGTCCTTCTTGAGTTCATCTTGGCTTTTATTAAAGGGGTAAGGGCTCTATTTTCAATATCCCTAAGGATCTTATCAGCCTTATCTTGTGTCTTCTTCAGGCCCACAAACAGCCTTTCAAAGGATAACTTACTAACCCCTAATGACTTGATAAAGTGGTTGTGCCACCCTTCCAAAGCAGATGTGGTATAGTTACCCTCTTTCAGAACATAATACACATAGTTCCAGTTGATCTTGCTTTGCCTTCCCCATATCTTTTCTCAATGAACTTTTTCAGTCTAATGTTCCTTAAAGTTCTGAATAAACTCAGCCATAAGCTCCTTGTTAGCCATTTACATAATCTGCATCTAGAAGCTTCACTAGCTTTAAAATTTCTTTTCCTCTTCATAAAATCACAGAGCAGGGTATTTTCCATCTATATTTTTGGAGATCCTTGAGGTATCTGAGGTGTATTTCATATAAGGTTCCTAGAACGTTTTCATCAAACTAAGGAAGGCTTATCAAAAAAGGAATTAGATCATTTTTTTGCACAGAAAAGGACTTCATTAAATTTTATATATTGGGTGGCATCAAAGTAAAGAAGGACTAGATAGAGTATTCTTGAGTCTTATTTAGCCAATTAGATCCTTGGGCAGTCTTCCTGCTGAAGTGGACTTGGTTCTTTGCTCTTCATATACTTTCTTCTGGATTCTCTTCTTTATGATCTTAAGGGTGCATATATAGTTCTTCTTCTTGGTTTCAATCATGAGACATTATATAAGAGGCATTTTTCTATCCTCTACTTCTGTATGAATGACTCATAGCTGGTTAAAGATCTTAGAGCAGCTGTAAAATGTTGCATCAGATAGAAAAACTCCTGACTGTTAATCACTTTCAGAAGAATCTTGACTGCATATATGCTCATCCTCTTCTAAACCTAGTTAGTATATTCATGCAGCAGAACTAGGGTCTCATCATTAGCATACTTGAATTGAGCTAATAACTATATCCTTTGCTGTTTCCGGATTGTTATCTGTGATAGTATCATCTCTCCTTTTATTGGTTATGAACCTGGTTAATTGATGGCAGGTATGTACCATAGATTGCTGAGAATAATTCATATTTGATAGGCCATTGGTGGCAAAGTCATAGAAGGAAAGGTTTGAATTCAGGGGGATGTTGGTTATAAGATACCACTTCATTAGGTATTTAACCATATCTTTATGAGGAGGATGTACATGGTCTAAAGGTGGAGTTTTAAGGGATTCAGCCCCGTTGGTGACAACCATTGATAGACATCCTTTATTCTAAAACTCAAACTGTTTTACAACACCATATCTGAAAATGTTGCTGCTATAGAAGTAGTATCCTTCATATAAAAAAGTGGGCCTTTCTGGGAAGTCAACATGAAAAAGAATTTTGGAAGATCATCAGGGATGATAAATTTCCATTCTTACCACAGAGGTTTTTATTCTCTTTGGCTCTAAGCCAGAAAATTTGTCTTATCCTGTCTTTTGGCTGATCCTTGCTTTATTGGAGTTTCTGCTAGTGTTGGTGTGGAGCTTCAGGTGGTCTTGGGGACCATTTTCTTTATTCTGAGTATCCTCTTAATTTGAAGATTCCTTTTCATTACCATTTGGTGCTTTACCTTGTGTTTTTTGGGTAGGCTTCTCTGCAACATCTTCCTTCTTTTTCTTATCTTCCTTTAACTTATGGCTTTTGATGGGAGTTCCATCTCCTGCACTGTTATAGAAGGACTTGTCTGAAGAGCCGCTAGTGGGTTTATCTGATTGCTCTTCAGAAGATTTGATGGCTTCATAATTTTAGTACTAACTTCCTTGGCCTTGTTGACTGACTTAAACTGTTTCTTGTGAGACATATTGAATAAAATCTACCTGTAAATATATTAAGTTGAGAAAATATGATTTTTAATTGCTATTTTTTGTTTTATTTGTCTTGTTTTTTATTGTTTTGTTTCTAGTTTTATTTTTATTGTTCTAGGTTCACTATTAAAAGTTATAGTGTTCCTTGTTAGCATCAAAAATTTTTTTGATGAAGATTTAGATTGATTGTTTCAGTAGTGTATTTTAATTTATTTTAATCAATTCAAGAGGAGAGTTTAAGGGGCTTTTACAGTAGAATATATGTGTTTGATATTGGGCTGTTTAGGTTTTTAACTAAATAAGCTTTCTAAAGCTTAATTGATTTTGAAAATAGAATGCTAGTATAGATTTTGGACCAACTTTTGCTGTTAATGGAAATTTGGTCTTATATTTAAACAGTCTAAAAACCCTTGCCAGCTAAGGGGTTTGAGGCTTTTAGCAGTTAATCATTAAGGTTTGACAGGAAAATGCTCTGAAAAACCAAAGTCATTAAGTTAGTACCCAAATTATAGTGTTTGGACCCTATTAATTAAGCTCTAATCAATGCAATTTCATTCTAACATCAATATTGATGAGGAGCAACTTTTAGGGAAGCTTTGAATATGTAATTTAAGAAGAAAAGAAGTATACTTTATTGGATAATATTTTAGACTTATATAGTATGTGTTGTGGTGGAGATTTAAGCTGAATCAAAGATAAGGATGGTCATGTGCAGGATGGGTTCAAGTTGCTGGATATTTGGACAGTCATGTGATATTGACTTGTTGCCATTTATGGCATATCAAACTGCATATTGGAAAGGCATCAAATCAGGCAATGTCTGTATGTTAAGTGGATTGGCGGTAGCCAGAACACCCATACATCCAGCTTCTTGACATCTCCCTTAAGGGGTTACTCTGCTACATCAGGAGGGGGCTTTGCCTTAACAGCTGCCGCCTGATGTTCCTGTAGTTGTTTGCAGTTGGTACCAGCCAAGTCAAGTGTTCCCCTTTGCTGAGGCAAAGGTGGGATCTGTGATAATTTTGGATGGCAGGGTCTTTGGCGCCCTGGAAATTAACCAGGTAGGTTTTTCTCTCTAGTCTGTATTTGATGACTCTTCTTGGTTCCCTGTGTACTGATTCCAGCTTCTTCCTGTTTCCTGCCAGGACCCAGACATGTGATTTGATGGGGAGTGGTTCCTCTGTAGAAGTTACCTTTTGTGCTTTGATTATTTTGCTTTCTGCTATTTTAGCTTTGGGGCATATGTGTTTTAGTGCTGGCGCTTGTTCTACAGTGGGAGGTTTTCCTGGGGGAATTTTCACATACAGTTGGTTATTGCGGGTGACTCACTCCAGTTTGTATCTGTATGTTAGCTCAAATGGGCAGTAGCCTGTCCCTTGGTTGGTGTGTATCTGAGATAATAATAATACATGTTTCATGTATAGTGACCATGTGTCCTTGGCTTTGCCATCCATTATTTTCTCAAGGATCCTGATGAAACTGCTGTTTAGGCATTCAACTCTGCTGTTGGCCTGTGACCTGTAGGGCAAGGTTATGTAATGTTTGATTTTTTTGCTTTTTGGTTGTTGTTTACTATGGGACCTTCTAGTTCTGTGGCTCCATCAGTTATGATGTATTCTGGAGTACCGTAGTTGGCTATTATTTCCTTGTTGATGAAACAATTTATTGTTTCTGCTTTGTGATTTTTTGTTGCCCAGAAGATAGGCCAGCGTGTAGCAAAGTCATTGGCTAAAATTAGGAAACATTGTTTTTTTAGTTTCTGGGAAGGGTTTACTGCATCCAGCCCCCAAACCTTAAATGGTTCAGGGTTAGGTACTGGGTTAACTTTTGGCTGGGGAGCCTTGGTGCTGGTGTATTTATCACACACTGTGCACTTTTTCAGAACTTCAATTATATCTTGTTTAAGATTGGGCCACCATACTATCTCTTTTAAAGTGAGGTATAGATTGTTAGCCTTTGTGTTTCCTAAAAGACTGTGATGTCTTAGGATAGTGTCAACTCTTTGTGCAAGTGGGATGTAGGGAACATTTTCATCATTAACAATGTGGTATACTGTACCATTGAATATGTGGAAATTTTTTTCATTCTTTACCAATGTATCATGGGTTAGTTGATGTGTGGAGGGGTCTTTCCCTTTTATCTTGTACTCAGTGTTATATAGGTTAGGCCAGTCAGGGTCCAGGTGGTCAGGATGATCCTCTCTTGGCTGACATAGCCTAGAGAGAGCATCAGCTGTGACCAGCTCTGCCCCCTTTTTGTATTTGATGTCCAAATTGAGCTGTTCCAGCAGGGACATCCATTTGGATTGTTGCCGTGCAAGTGCGTTCTGAGCTTTGAAGTAGATTAAGGATTTATGGTCAGTTAGTACTTGGACGTTTAAATGTCCTTCTAGGTAACATATCCATTTCTTGCATGTGTGGTATATTGCTAGCAATTCCTTGTTGTGTATAGGGTACCTCTGCTCAGTGTTAGTTATTTGTTTACTTTTGTAACATACTGGAAGGAAGTCTTGCTGCCCTGGCTAGCAGATGCGTAGGACTGTGCCAATGGCGGTGTCACTGGCATCCAACTCAAGCTTGTAGCACCCGATGTTATTAGGGTATTGAAAGATTGGTGCTTTGATCAAAGCTTGTTTCAATAATTAGAAGTTCTTGTCACATTCTGGTGTCCAGATGAATTTCTTTTTGCATTACCCTTGGTTAGGTCATTGATTGATGTGGTTAGTTTCCCGCAGTCTTTGATGTATTTCCTTAGATAAGCTACCATTCCAAGAAAGCATCTAACTTGTTTAACAGAGGTGGGTGTTGCATATTATTTATGGCTTTTATTTATCTGGATCTTCTTTGATGCCACTGTCAGAGACAATGTGACCCAAGAACAAGAGTTCCTTTTCCATAAATTGGCACTTTCTAGGCTTTTCATAGCGTTTGTGCTTCATGAGTTGATTGAGTGTCTTGCAGAAATGCATGGGTATTGCTCTTTGGTTTTTAAAAATAAGATGATATTTTCAAGGTAGCATAATGTATTCAAGAGGCCATTTAGCGCCTGGTTCATCATGATGAAAAATTATGTGGGGGCTTTGGTAATCCCAAAGTTTACCCATTACCCTACATTCAAACAATCCAAATTGTGTATGGAACACAGTTTTTGGTATGTCTTTTTCTTTTACTTCAACTTGGTTGTAACCTGAGGTGAGGTCAATTTTGGAGAAAAATTTGGCTCTGGAGAGTCTTGCAAACAGATCCTCTATGAGTGGGAGGTGCTATTTATTTTTTACTGTGCTTTCATTGAGAGCTCTGTAGTCTGCTACTAGTTGGAGTGAGCCTTCCTTTTTCTTTACAAAAAACACTGATGCTCCCACAGGGATTCTGATGGGCGGATGAAGCCTTTATCTAGGTTATGCTCAATGTGAATTTTGAGGATTTATGTCTTCATGGGGGAGAGTCTGTAGAGGGGTGTAGGTTTGGGCATGGCCTTGCATAGATCAATGTCATGTTTGACTTCCTGTTTGGGGGTAGGTCTGTTAGCTCTTCTTTAAACATGTGGGTGTATTCTTTTAGAATTGCTGCAAGTTCTAGGCACTGAATTTTGGTTGGTTGCATATTATTGAATTTGGTGTGCCTCATTATATGGAGGGTACTGTCTTTGGTTAGACGTTCTAAGTTGTCCTGGTTTGTGATTTGGACAAATACTGTGTCTCTTAGAATGAGGTTGTTGGGTTCTTTGAGGATATTAAAGTTGACTCTGTTGTGTTTGATGGTCATGGTTTTTTTTCCAACATACGCTGGGGTTTACTCAGGTGAACCATTCCATGCCTACTACAATGTTGTAGTTTATGTTGTTTATAAAAAGTCCTTTGATGGACGTTTGAATGCCTTGGAGATCAATTCTGAAGGGAGTTGTTTTGCCTTCAAGTAGACCCTTGATTTTTCTGCCATTCTGAAATATTTGAAGTTAGATTTGACAACTGTTATTTTGTACTTAGTTACAAATGGTTTGCTTACCATGGTGTGTTGTGCACCAGATTCAAATAAAATTCTAATTTTATGTGATTTATAAGTACATGGGTAGACAAGAAGTTGTGAGTGATCTTTAATTGTTACATTCATAAAGATAGAAGATTGTGGGACACATGGAATACGAGCAGAAAAGTTTGTGCCTTGGTACACTTTCTTGTTGGTTTGGGGGAAGACAGGGGAATTTAAGCTTGTTTCCCTTCCTCTTTTCCATGTTCCTCTGTTTTGAGACCTTCAAGGTCAGAGAATGTGGGGTCATATTAATATTGGGTTGCTGTTTCAGCATTGTTTACTTTGATGGTGTCCTCTTTCTTGGGACAGGAGCAGTTTGTGCTCTGGCTGTGATTGCCATTGTTTTAATTGGAGTTATGTTGCTATGATTGGTTTTTTGGCGCTTGTTGCCATTGGAATTTTCTCTGCCATTGCTGTTAGAGGAGCAGTTGACATTGCGTGCAGCATATTCTATATTTGCGTGTTTTTCTGTGCGCTTGGCTTCTGCAATGAGCGCAGGCATGGAGGTGTTGGCCTCTGGACAGATGAGGGCAGCAACTGAGGGTTTCATTCTATTAATGAATGATGCTCTAGTGTGTAAATTTTCAACTTGTGCTGGGCTTTGGATTTTGCAATTTATTTTTCAAATTCATTGATGTAAGCTGTGATAGTGGTCTTTCTGAGGAAGGTCACTGAACTGTATTGCAATGTCTTGGAGGGATTCAGTGACACGTAAGTTGTGCATGATGTCCACTTTGAACTCTTCCCAGTTGTCAAGTTGGTTTTCAGTTTGTGAGCCAACCCAGGTGACAAACCAATTAGCTGCAGCCTTGTACAGGTGCTTGCTGGCTTCCTGGACCCATTTTTTGTGGGGGAATGCGGCTGGCGCAGAGTTTAGCAGCTGAGTGGTCTAGCCAGTTGATGATGTTTTCTTTTTTTTTACCAAAGAACTTGTTGATACCAATGTACTTGGTGTTGGTAACTTTGCCTGTGATAGGCATTTGTGTGTTTGTTTTTGGTTGGAGAGAGCAACTGTATTGAATTATCTTGGCACAGGCATTGGGCATGACCAGTCCTTTGAATATGGTACATCCACTAGGTATATCTTTGTCAATGTTGTGGGCACAGAAGTATGTCTTCCAGGTATTCTGGGATGTAGCCTGGTTGAGTATGCAAGCAAAGGTGGGTGGGTTCTGTTCAGTCATTTTCTTTTTCATGGGTGTGGTCAAAAAAATGTAGCTGCTACCAGTGATGAGGAGCAACTTGTGGGGAAGCTTTAAATATGGAATTTAAGAAGAGAAGAAGTATATTTTATTGGATAATACTTTAGACTTATATAGTATGTGTGTGGTGGAGAGTTAAGTTGGGTGCAAAGATAAGGATGTTTATGTGCAGGATGGGTTCACGTTGCTGGATACTTGAACAGTCATGTGATATTAGCTTGCTGTCATTTCCAGCATGTCAAACTGCATATTGGAAAGGCACCAAATCAGGCACTGATTGGATGTTAAATGGGTTGGCAGTAGCCAGAACACCCGTACATCCAGCTCCTTGACAATATATATAAAATTGAGTCTGTTTATCTGCTTGTCTGGATGCCTGGATGTAATTTCACCTCAAGTAGACTCAAGCTGTAAGGGATTTGACTGACTTGATTTTTCTATAATATTAAGATAGAAAGTTAATTGTGTAAGCCAAAAGCTCAGTTTTGCTCATCCTTACATTCCATCCCTTACATGCATCTTTGAAAGTACACAGTTTGATTTTAGTGGAGTGTGTTCTAGATTATGTGGAGCTTATAATATAAAACACTCAACTTTATATAATTTTATTTATTTATTTTATTTTAATTTATTATTTGGCTATGATAACCATTGGAAAGTGGATTATCTATGTAGCTTATCCAACTTCTTAATGTGTGGATTAAAATTGAAAGAGAAGTAACAGATTGCTGAAAACACTTTTATATGATTGGTTTTTTAAACTCTGCTGAGGATTATATTGCCCAGCAAAGAGAGAGCTTAGTCAATTTAAAGTGATATGATTCAAATTAAAAATATAAATACAAGTTTAAAGTAAAGGATGGTTGGCTTGGACATTTGAATTTTTTATCTTCAAGTAAAATAATAAATTATTCCACTTGGATGTATCAGCTGATCCAAGTGGCTGCATATTTTTTGATAGTTAACTTTGTTTACTATTCCATCATTCAAATAATGATATCAACAAAGCAAACTGGCAATAATGATATTAAGACTCATTAAAATGATTTTCATAAAATTTAAAGTAGCTAGATGTGTTTTTAAGACAACTCTGTTAAAAAAGATACCAAAAATGATAGCTCCAGCTGCTCTAGATGCCCAGATATATAGTAAATGCTAGAATTGGGCTCGCGTCAAAATCCAAGGTATAGACTTAATCTGATTCATTTAAATCCACTCTAAAAACACATAAAACTAAAATTAATGTATCTCTGTGAATACTAAGCCAATTTTAATGTCCAATTGCTTGTTTTAAAGCTACAGATTATTTCTATCTTATGAAAGAAAGAAAAAAATTTCAAATTTCAAATTTTAATATTGTTGTTCTAGGTTTAAAAATTAAATTTAACCCTCCACTTATTCATATTTATGTTTTATGTTTTATTTTTTGTTTATACTTGGATATGAAACTTTGATTTTAAATAGATATGATCAAAATTTTCTTTTAAGAAATATTTTAAATAGTAATTAAATTTAACATATGATAAGTAATCCCAGTCTAAAAAACAATAAACTATATTGAATTGATATATTATACTTATTTTATATCTGTCCTTGGACAGGGCAACCACCTAGTAAATATTAAACTTTAAAAATTAAAAATAAATTATGGGATCATATATTTTTATTAATATGAATTAGTGGGAAGTTTAATTTATTGGGCATGACAGAAAATCTGTCTGTTTTTGATTATTATTGAATTTGATTTAATTTTCGAATTTTTTTCATTTTAATATAAAAAATAAAGTAAAAAATCAAAACTTAGCCAGTTGACAAAAAATGCCCTGTAGATTTTTAAAAATGGGGTTTGGCTTAAATTAAGTATTGTTAAAACTAAGCAATCAAAAGAAAAATAAACCATTAAAATTATTTAAAAATGATTTCTGTCAGCCAAATTATGCCAAAATGACCAAAAATCGATTGAAAGAACATCTGCTTGCCCCTCAGGCTCATCAGGAAAAAGGCGGGGTCTCTTTTCCTTCATTAGGCAATTGAGTATGATGTTGGGTTAGTGCCACCATTAGTAAATAGCACCAAGGTTTTCATTTTCAAAGGCATCTGTGGGTCAAATCTAGTGGGATTCAATCCCAAAAAATGTGAGTGAGTAACCCTGGTTCTCAGGGCTGGCAGCCTGCGTTTATTTTGGCCAGGGCTTAAATAATGTTCAAAACTTTGAGTTTAAGAAAATAAATGTTTTTTCCTGACAGATCCAAGCACAATATTTTTGGGTACCAACTTAATGATTTTGGCTTTTCGGAGCTTTTCCTGTCAAATCTTAAGGATTAACTGCTAAAGCCTCAAACCCCTTAGCTGGCTAAGGGTTTTTAGACTGTTTAAATATAAGACCAAATTTCCATCAACAGCAAAACTTAAACCATAATCCATACTAGTATTTTATTTTCAAAATCAATTAAGCTTTAGAAAGCTTAATTAGTTAAAAACCAAAACAACCCAATATCAAACAACTATATTCTACTATAAAAACCCTTAAACTCTCCTCTTGAATTGATCAAAATAAATTAAAATACACTACTGAAACAATCAATCTAAATCTTCATCAAAAAACAAATTTTGATGCTAACAAGGAACACTATAACTTTTAATAGTGAACCTAGAACAATAAAAATAAAACTAGAAATAAAACAATAAAAAACAAGACAAATAAAACAAAAAATAGCAATTAAAAATCATATTTTCTCAACTTAATATATTTACAGGTAGATTTTATTCAATATGCCTCACAAGAAACAGTTTAAGTCAGTCAACAAGGCCAAGGAAGCTAGTACTAAAATTATGAAGCCATCAAATCTTCTGAAGAGCAATCAGATAAACCCACTAGCGGCTCTTCAGAAAAGTCCTTCTATAACAGTGTTGGAGATGAAACTTCCATCAAAAGCCATAAGTTAAAGGAAGATAAGAAAAAGAAGGAAGATATTGTAAAGAAGCCTACCAAAGAAACACAAGGTAAAGCACCAAATGATAATGGAAAGGAATCTTCAAATTAAGAGGATACTCAGAATAAAGAAAATGGTCCCCAAGACCACCTGAAGCTCCACACCAACACTAGCAGCAACTCCAATAAAGCAAGGATCAACTAAAAGACAGGATAAGACAAATTTTCTGGCTTAGAGCCAAAGAGAATAAAAACTTCTGTGGTAAGAATGGAAATTCATCATCCCTGATGAGCTTCCAAAATTCTTTTTCATGTTGACTTCCCAGAAAGGCCCACTTTTTTATATGAAGGATACTACTTCTATAGCAGCAACATTTTCAGATATGGTGTTGTAAAACAGTTTGAGTTTTAGAATAAAGGATGTCTATCAATGGTTGTCACCAACGGGGCTGAATCCCTTAAAACTCCACCTTTAGACCATGTACATCCTCCTCATAAAGATATGGTTAAATACCTAATGAAGTGGTATCTTATAACCAACATCCCCCTGAATTCAAACCTTTCCTTCTATGACTTTGCCACCAATGGCCTATCAAATATGAATTATTCTCAGCAATCTATGGTACATACCTGCCATCAATTAACCAGGTTCATAACCAATAAAAGGAGAGATGATACTATCACAGATAACAATCCGGAAACAGCAAAGGATATAGTTATTAGCTCAATTCAAGTATGCTAATGATGAGACCCTAGTTCTGCTGCATGAATATACTAACTAGGTTTAGAAGAGGATGAGCATATATGCAGTCAAGATTCTTCTGAAAGTGATTAACAGTCAGGAGTTTTTCTATCTGATGCAACATTTTACAGCTGCTCTAAGATCTTTAACCAGCTATGAGTCATTCATACAGAAGTAGAGGATAGAAAAATGCCTCTTATATAATGTCTCATGATTGAAACCAAGAAGAAGAACTATATATGCACCCTTAAGATCATAAAGAAGAGAATCCAGAAGAAAGTATATGAAGAGCAAAGAACCAAGTCCACTTCAGCAGGAAGACTGCCCAAGGATCTAATTGGCTAAATAAGACTCAAGAATACTCTATCTAGTCCTTCTTTACTTTGATGCCACCCAATATATAAAATTTAATGAAGTCCTTTTCTGTGCAAAAAAATGATCTAATTCCATTTTTGATAAGCCTTCCTTAGTTTGATGAAAACGTTCTAGGAACCTTATATGAAATACACCTCAGATACCTCAAGGATCTCCAAAAATATAGATGGAAAATACCCTGCTCTGTGATTTTATGAAGAGGAAAAGAAATTTTAAAGCTAGTGAAGCTTCTAGATGCAGATTATGTAAATGGCTAACAAGGAGCTTATGGCTGAGTTTATTCAGAACTTTAAGGAACATTAGACTGAAAAAGTTCATTGAGAAAAGATATGGGGAAGGCAAAGCAAGATCAACTGGAACTATGTGTATTATGTTCTGAAAGAGGGTAACTATACCACATCTGCTTTGGAAGGGTGGCACAACCACTTTATCAAGTCATTAGGGGTTAGTAAGTTATCCTTTGAAAGGCTGTTTGTGGGCCTGAAGAAGACACAAGATAAGGCTGATAAGATCCTTAGGGATATTGAAAATAGAGCCCTTACCCCTTTAATAAAAGCCAAGATGAACTCAAGAAGGACACAATGGACAATCTGGTGCATATGAGCTACATAAAAGATGCAATACTGGAATACCATTTGAGGGTCTCAAATGCCATGAACTTTGGGTTTAATAATTGTTAATATTCAATATAATAAACCATTTGCTTGTCTTTTTATATTTATTTTAAAATAATTTCTATTTACTATTGATGTAATAATAATTTTTTTATAGTTTAGGGTTCTTAATAATATTTATTAAAATTTAACATTTTAGTTCTTTAATTTGATATAAAAGTTTAAGCTTTAATTAACATATAAATTATGTTTTTTTCTGACAAAGTTAGCAATTGGTTGGGTTTAATTTGTTGACAGAAAAGTTTGTTGCAACTGAACCAACAAGGATTCAGTACTTGGAATCGGGAAAGACAACAGTCCAATAGAAAGGACAGAATAATAAGAATAAAGTATTGTTTATTGTATAATATTGTGATTAATATACTACATGGGGAAAGCCACAAGGCCACAAGGGGGTGACATAGTGGGAAGTTTCATGTAAGGTTCAAAGCCAAGGAATAACTTGTGCGGGGATCAGCAAGTCAAATTGGTAGCGCTCCTAATTATGATGAGGTACCCACCATTTGATATTGCCATCAGATTAATCCATGTTGTTAGATACGTCAAGGGGCAACTCGTTGAGCGCCCCCTTTGTATTGTAAGATTTGTTAGCAGGCAAGTCTGGAAGCTTGGTTGCAACAGTTTATTGTCATTAATTGGCTGATTCTCTTTATTGTGGCAATTGTGCATTTTCTGATATTTACACACTGTTATCCAATTGGTTGGTATCACATCCAATGGCACAGGCAATAGGAAACATGTTTGCTACCCTGAGACTGGATGTGGTTGGGGTGGCAACCATGTTTCCTATTTCCTGTGCCATTGGATGTGATACCAACCAATTGGATAACAGTGCGTAAATATCAGAAAATGCACAATTGCCACAGCAAAGAAAATCAGCCAATTAATTTTAAACATTAATTTATTAACCCATTACATTATTATTACCTTGCAAAATCCAACTAAAAAGTTTATAAAATTATTACCAATAGGTAAATATACAGGCTTTAAAATGCACTATGTAACAATATTTGTACTAAGCGTTAATGGCTCCCTAATATAAACACAGTCCATTTATATAAATTACAATTGAAAAGTCCTTGTTTACAATAAATTTTATTAAACAAAATGCATTGAGATATGCACATAATATTAAAATATCAAGAGTTGATGTCTAATTGTAATATTCTAATGAAATAATTACATTTATGGTCTTTAATTTATTAATGATGATGAAAAATATTCATGTGTTGAAGATAGTACTATGAAAACCAGTTTGATGATGTAATTCAAACAAAATGTCAAATTTCTACACCCTTATCAACAAATTAGAGTCAGCCCTCCAAAATTTTTGAGCTTGAACATAACACAAGGAAAATTGTGGTAAATCAACTGGGAAATGAGGGAGAGGTCTTGGTCCAGCAAAAAAAAACCACAAAAAATAGCCTGGGAATAATAGCCAAAGAAGAACACAAGGAAATAGTTTTAAATCTTCAAAAGGAAATACTCAAGTGATTATATTTCAAAATTGAAAGTTACAACTTGTGGGAATTTTCAAAAACCAACAGAAAGAATACTCAAAAAATCAAACTAATTGAAAGAAATGAAAGCTCAAAGGAAGTCAACACAAATGAAGAGGGAACTGGCCAAATTGAAACAGATGAAAACAAAACACAAGCAAGAAGCAGGAGCGCCTCAAGAAACCATGAAAGATCAACAAATGAAAATCAAGAGGAAACACAAGTAGCACGGAAAATAATTAAGATCAAGCCCAGGAAATCAAATGAAAAGCAGCCAACACTCATGAAGTTTGCTGAAGGGGCGCCTGTGGCTGAGGGGGCCGCAGGGGAAACAATCAGTAAGTTATTTTATGTTTTACTTATATTTACTTTAGTTATAATTAGGAATGGGGACAAGGTTGCAGAAGTAGCGGATTTCACATTGAGTTGGTTTTATGGGGGTTACCAATCACTGATAGCCCCTTTAAAGTAAATAAATAAAAATCAAATAAATCAAATTATTCAAATGAATATGAATAATTTTGCAAATATTGAAGCTAAAGCTAAGGAATATTTACCATCCACAGGGTGCTTGCTGTGGATTAGGGAAGCATACAAAATAGGAGCAAATATCAACTTCAAAGAGATGACTGAAATTTGTAGGGATATCAAAATAAACTTTGATGAATATATTTATGAAAGTATACAAGAATTTTCCTTTTCAAATATCAATGAATATGAAAAAACCTAATGAAAACTGACTTTCAAATAGGAACCAAATATCTAAAAACTGAAAATTTTAATGAAGTATTCAAGGCATTGTCAAATAAAGTTGGGGACACAGTCCTTGTGAATACATTTAAACCTTTATTTATTTTGTTTGCCAAGGCATAGAGGGCAGATACAAGTTGGGCGCCCCCTGGAACCTTCTTCAAATTCAGCCAAACATCCTATATAAACAGATTAGTTCAATTTTACAAAAGATTATGCATGTTTTCTGAAAAATATACCTTGCAAAGGATTCACATCACAGTATACCTAGGAATACTTCTACATTGCATATTAAAAACCTTCATCAAAAAGTTGGAGGATTTACCTATTCAACTAAAAATATGTGCCTATTAGCACTGGAACACCAGAAGACACCACAAGGCATAGAACAGTTGAGCATGTCCTGTACAACTCCTTTGCAATGGCATTGTTGTATGGGTTTTATGTGCCTCCCAAAAAGAATCTGCTGATCAATTTGCTTACCTGCCTCCCTTTTATTAAACGTTTGGCAACCACCGGGATACAGGGTGCCACCCCTCTAGCAATCACATCCAGGGTTGTCCACCACATACAGAAGAGTATGTGGATCCAATTAGACGCTCTAGCTGAAAATTTGATTTTGGGGTATAATTTCCCGGAATAATCACATTCCATTTGCAATTTGCATCTCCCTAATAAATAATCTTCCTTTGCAATTTAACTATTATTTTTTTATTTTTTAAATATTTTTTATTTTAAATATTAAAATTTTAATATTTAAATTTCAATAGTTAAATTATAATAGTAATATATCTAAATATATTATAAGGCAGCAGATATAGTATGCAAACACGTCAAATAATAAAAAATAATTTAAAAATGTGTTTATTTACTAGCTTGTTGTGTACAGGTTCATTTATTACATAGTTAAACAACAAAAATTGAATTTATCCGCATCATGTGGCCTTCTCCACTTATGTTCTAAACAAGTGATTGTTTAGAACTCAAATTACCTTTCCCTTGTAATATGATTTGATAAATATATTTGATATGCTTGACCTGCGTCATAAGTACTAATTAGTAAGAGATAAATGAAAATCAATGGTTCTTGTGTGTGTGGCTATAGTGGCACTGAAATAATAAGGACCAGATGATGACTTGCAAGGTCCAATTTGTGGCTTAAAAAAGCCAAAGTACCAACAAGGATTCACAATTATTTAAATAAAATTAATCTATTTCTATAATTTTTTAATTTTTTCATTTTTTCATTTTGTTAACTATACACTCAATACACTATTTGGTGAATTATAATAAAAAAATGCATATTGCTATATCTAGAATAATTAATTTAAATTATATCTTTTCCTAATTCTTATATGTCTATAATACAATTCAATATCATGTCATTATATATAAATAATAATTTTTGGGTCCTAATAAAAACAAAAAAATAAAAACAAATAAAACCCAGAGCGCCCATTTATCTGATTGGCTCAGAGTTGAGGGCTTTAGGGAGGAAGGATTCTGAGTGCTCATAGAAAGCTGCCACCACATTGGGTGACATCACAATTTGGCTGATCTCAAGAATGTTGAAGAGATCCTCAGTGTCCTGAGGGAGGCCTTTCATCACCTTATTCTTGATCCACCCAAGGACCCATCTTGATTGGGTTGAGGAATGGAGAATACAGGAGGAGGAAGAGAAGTCTCATTGGACAATTGGCAAGCCGGTGGCTGGAGGTGTGGCTATTTTTATTGATTGGTGGGAACTCTGACACAACCAGATTGCTTTTTGGGGGTCAACATTATCCAACACAACAATGTTAGTTGTACTGTGGTAATTGATCCAGAGATACTCCTTGACAGTTTGGAGAAAATCAAGAAATGTCCTGCTATTATGGGAACCCTTGACCATCTGATACTGGTCCAACCCGCAAAGACCAAGAAGCGCAACCATTAAATAGGTCTGGGAACAGACAGCTGAACAATGGACACTCTGTCCTTGGACCCCTTCTTGACTCACCCATGCCTAGACCTGAGTGAGGAGGAAAATAATGACTCATTGATGTAAAAGAATTGGACATTTCCTGTCTTTTTGAGAGCCATATAGGTCTCAGCATAAATGTGTTGATCCTCAATTGTTTTTTCACTGTTCCTATTGTGCAGAGAAACTCTGAGGACCTTCTAAGAGAAGCCCAATTTTATCATTGCTTTGTAGACTAGGGTTTTGGAGACAGAAAGCCCAAACTCTGTGGCAAGCATTAATTGGACAGCAAGTGTGTCCATGTGGCAATCCCTGGTAACCCACTGCCTGATTGCATCAATATAAATGGGCTGAAGGAGTTTGGGATGCTGCTTAGCCTTGGTAGATTTGACAATTTTCCCAGTGTTGCCATGCTTTTTGTTGATATTGCCAATATACCTGGCTGTGATACCAAATTGGGACGCAATATCCCAAACTGCCATTCCCCCGTTCAAGCAGTTGAGGAGAGCTTCACACTCATTATCTGTCAACCAACGCCGGTCCTTGGCAGGTACCACAGCATCCTGGCAGGCAGGCTCAACACAGGGGATGGGGACCTTTGTGTAGAAGGTGGGATCACTCTTGGTTGCGCTGGCGCCGTCAATGGTGGGATAAGAAACAGGTGCAGATGGCTCCTCAATTGTAGCCAATGGCTTGTAGGTGGTGTCAAAGACGCAGGGGCAGGAAGTGACAACTCTTGGATCAAGAGTGCGGGGCCAGGTGACAACTGGGTTCACGGTGGAGGTGTAAGTAACCTTAGTTTTCCTGGTGACCCTGGTGTAAGAAACTTTTGTGGCAGGCCTTGAGAGTGGTTTCTGTCTGGGATTCAGGCTAGTTGATTGGGCTTGCAATATGGGAGGTGATTGACTGGCAATGACGCCTTGGGAGGCCTGTGTGTTGGCATGACTCCCCTTGATTGGGTTCTGGGTCTGTTCTTGGACCCTCTGGGACGCCCTTGTGGACAGGCTGCCCCGCAGGCTGGTTCAGGAGCTGGTTGGGAATGGGATTTTCTGTCCATAAAAATAAAATAAAAATGTATTTTAGATTAAATATGTATTTATTTGGATTTATTGTTTTAGTTGTGGGTAGTTATTTTCTCTTGATTTAGCCTTGAATAGTAACAGAATTTCTATATCCGTGATTTGAAGTGTATAATATTGTATTATTTCTGGGTTTAGGTAATTTTAAAGTTTAATAACTTTTTATGTCTAAATATGGTTATCAATATTGAAATTTTCATTTGTTTTAGTTGTGGTGGAGCTTCTTGATTTGGATTGGTGTTTCCTAGTGTGCTTACTGTACATTAAATTTGGATTCCAGTTCCTGCAATTGATATCTGAGTTTACTAGTGGCATTCAAAAAAGATTTGAAATTTGGTTTTTGGATTTGACAATCCCGCAATTCCAAAAAACATAGTAAACTTAATGAAAATGGTTGATGGATCTGAACGCTTCAAATCTGATTCCAGTTAATTTATTTCATTCATTGGAAATATGTAGTTTTACTTGAACTTTGCAAAGTGTCTGTGAGTTCCTGCATTTTTAAAAATTCAAATAAATACTCAAAAAAATCAATTTAATTAAAAAAGGCCATCCCGCAAAAGTGATTCAAAATTTGGACCAAGGATTTGACAATCCCACATTTTTACATTCAGGCTCTTAATTTACAGCATGGTTTTATTAACTCTCATAGTTGGCAGTTGATTGGTTTTAATTTTTGACAAAAAAATGCTTTATTTTTATTTATATTTAATTATAGAGACAAAGTTCTTGTCATGCCCTTCCCCAAAGGGCAGGTTTTTTAAATTTATCATATTTCTTTGTTTACAATTGATTTAATCTTTCAGTATTTTTTAATATTGAAATTTTGAATTAGGAGTTAATATTTAAGTATTTAAAAGTTAGTCACCTTGTTTTTACGCTATTTGCATTTTCATTTGAATTTTCATTGTTGTTGTTGTTGCTCTGTATTCCTTACTCTATCTTATTGTATATTTCTACTTTAAAGTTAGAATATTTTCACATCCTTTACCTTTTTGAAACTCCCACTTACGTTGTTGCTGCTCTCCAGTTTTTCACGTTGCTGATCTGCAACTTCTGTTGGGCTTTGCAGTTCTCATTTCTTCAGGTTCTTCCACAGGTTTTCTCCAGCTGCTCCTTTTCTTGGCTGTTTCCCTTCCTGCTGATCATTACAAACTGAGAAAAACAAGCCTATATAATAAAGAACTTGTGAAGAGTAGGCTTTAAGCCAAAATTCTAAGTGATTTCTACCCTTCAATCCTTTATCTAATTTAAACTTGAGATCTTAATTTTTAGAAATTTATACATTTTATTAAATCATTTTAAAGCTTAGCCTTTTCTTTCCTTAAACAAATTGAACTTGTAAAACAATAAGCCTTAGGCTTGTTGTATCCATTATTTTCCCTTAAGGAATCTTTCAATAGTTATATGTACCAATTTGCTGATGGAGAATATCCTAATATTGACATTTCCTTAGTTACAAATTGTTCACTATTAAACACTTTATTTTATATTCTTTGCTTAGGGTTCTTAAACTCAATCACTCCTTTTGTAACTCAGTATAGGTTTTTATCAGGGTTCTGTAAGATTATTTTGCAGACAGTTACCACCTTTTTATACGTTTTAAATCTAAATCCTAATACCTTACATGTGCTAGTTTATAACCTTGCATCAATATGGGCAAGATCTTACAGTTCTAGTGTTTTAATTCCAGTTGATAGAAAATAGGGTTACAGATTAAAAATTGATGGAATGACTTCCTGCTCACTACAAGGAATGCTGCCAAAGGCACAACCACTATATTCTCTAACACCCAAGAAAGATAAGACTCTTTGAAAAACCCTTGTAGATGCTTTAAATAAAGAATTATTTTCCTGTCTCTATCTATGTATGCATCCATGGTTTTATTTGTGGCCAAGACTACAGGTCCCTTAATCTCATAATAGACTACTGCACTCTCAACAAGGTCACAGTAAAGTACAAATACCATCCTGCAGATGACAACTTATTTTATACACTTTCTTGTGCCAAAATGTCAGGAACCTTAATACTTAGAAATATACTCTAATACACTGGACTAGACCAGAGGGATTTAACTCTATGACCAAGAGAATCACTGGGACTGATACTATATGTATGTGGAACAGCTATCTCACTAGACAATATTGTCTTAGGAGAGGATTGAATTGCTCTAGGAAGAATTATCCCCATATAAATCAAGAAAAAGGCTGTGTTTAAAGGATGAAACACCTAGGGAGCAGTCTTAACAATACACTCTGAATAAAACTGGGGATTCTCCTTGATAGGAGGATTTTCTGATGGTAGCAAATTGGTATACCATTGGCCAGGTTCATCTTGCGCCAAGGGTTCCCTGAATGAGAAGAGAATTCAGAACTGGCATCAAGTCTGAATTCCAAAAATACTGAACTGAAATACATATGTATCAAAATTAACCACATAAGCCATTTATACCCAAGAGCCTCTTGGTTAGGAGGCTTGGGTGATTTAATAGTGACTAAAATTTGGGGCTCTATTAAAAACAAGATAGATAAAGTATTCATCAATTGAACATGTAAAGTTCCAACGGGTCCCACTAGCCCTGGACAGGGATAGATTCCCCAGAGCCATAAAAAAGGCAGGACATATCCAGGAACAACTTCCCAGCAGCCTAGAGGACCTTGCCCACACTGTAGACAAGTATTTTGTGCTGGCCTTTATAGCCAAAACTTCACCTCCTTCTTTGGAGTCCCCTCATGCTACAGAGGAGATGTTAATACAATTGGATTGTTTGCTCTCCTGGTGCTTTCCTGTCTTAAAAAAATTGCAGGACCAAAAAATGTGGCCATTATTTTACTGGTATTGTCTGGCTTGTGTTCCAGGATACTTGGGGATAATATTACATATATAGTGGAATCCAGGTTGGGCAATTTCTCTGGCCCAGGGGTCTCTTGGCCTAAAGAAAATGGTTCTAGGGATATTCCAGTTTTGACGCCAAATGCAAGTATCAATGGTAATGTTGTGTCTGAGTCCTCAGAATGTACCTAGCCAACCAGGATTATGCCTCTTGCACCCAGGTCTGTTGCTCCTATTTCTTGGACCTAGGTCATAGGTAGATTATGTTGACACTTCTAACTGGTCCCCTCTTGTTGCTTCTAAAAACCCTCCTATAACACCCTGGTATCATTACCCCTCCCATACATATAATGGAAGCAAGGGCCATAAGGTCCCTTGCTTACCAATTCTTATTATCAAATAAAACTCCTGATTTGCAAATTTATTTTGTATTTTGTGGTTTTAATTCAATAATGCAGACTATTGTCCTGACTTCTGCCATTGCCCCTCCTCCCTCTTTCCTTTGGCCTGTCTACCCTGCTGTCTGCCTGCCTGTGTTTTTTGTTGGGATCTAATCCAAGAAGATTTGAGCCCTTCTTGGATCTTTGGAAGTCACTCAGTTCTTGTGGCCCTTCTGCCTGGAGTTTTTTGTTAAAACTCATTCTAAGGAATGATTTCTCCTTTTTTAAGTCATTTATGGTGATCATGGTACCTGTCTTCCTGTTTCTATGGACTACAAACCCAGAAATTTGGGATAGACTCTCCTTGAATGCACAACAATCTGTACCCAATCCTGGTCTGCTCTCAAATTCCCTTTTGCATCTGACCCATGTTCCCACCATCCTCAACACCTTTTTCAAGTCAGCTTGAATAGGTCTCTATCCTGAGAACCTCCCACCTTTCCAGGAGACAGACATTGATGAATCCCTTTTCACAGATCAGAACAGCACCAAACTTATGTCTTTTTTAAACCACTCTATTCCCTCCTTGCAGAAACTTTCTCTTATGAGTCTGGGTTCCCATCCCACCCAGGATTGTTCTTTATGGTGCTGTTGGCTGCCTTTGTTATGGGTTTAAATGCCTATTTCCCACCCTTTTCTTGTCCTTACTCTCCCTGGAGGCCTCTTAGAGCAGCCATTCCAGTCCTGCACTGGATGACATCCTGGTGGATGGTTTCACCAGGATGGGAGCCATACTTTGCTAGTATAGCCCCTCTCTCTCACAGAACAAGTATTAAGCTTCCATTGCTGTGGACTTAAATATCAAAAGAAATAAATTTTTAAATAGTTAAAAGGAAATTAAACAGGATGATAGGGGGAAATTACAGTTTGGGAATGGGACAGAAACAATTTCTAACTTAATTAAGGATCAAGAAACTGTTGGCAGAATTAAAAACACTGTTAAACATACAGGAAGTCATTAAGAAACATAGAGACCACATTATTTAGGCTTAAGAATGCTTATTAATGGTAAACATCAAAACCAGCTTTTTTTGACCCTTGTTGACTAATATGTAATCCCAGAAACTGATTTTAACCTTCCTGAGTGATAGCTGCATCACATGAACCCATGTCAGCATCTTATTGATCAAATTTACAAGGCAAAGAAATTATTGGCTCTATATTAAGTACTCGCTGAAGTTTACTAGATCTTAAAGTCATGTATGTATTTACAGAAGAAGACCTGGTGTTCAGGATCTGGATGTATGGGTATTATGGTTTTTGCCAACAAAAGAAACATCCAGGCATTGCCTGCATTTGCTGCCAATCCAATGAAAGGTTCAACTTTTCTAAATTGGCAGCCAATCAATATCCCATGGCCCGTCCAGATATCCAGCTATTCTAATCTAACTCACACCTGACCTCCTATCTTTGATCTAACTTGAGTCCCTGCCATATCAAACACAATATATAAGCCTAAAAAATTATCCAATAAAATCACTCTTCTTCTCCAAATCTATCTTCTAAGCTTCCCCAGAAGTTGCTTCTCATCACTACAGTCAACTACTTAGTGTTTCAACCAGGTTTCCAGACTTGCCTGCTAACGTATCTTACAATACACAGGGGGCACTCAATGAGTTGCCCCTTGATGTATCTAAAAACATGAATCAATCTGATGGCAATGTCAAACAACAGACACTTTCTCTTAATTAGGAGCATAGCCAATTTGACCTGCTGATCCAGCACAAGTTATTCCTCAGTTTCAATCTCTACATGGACGCGCCACTGTGCCACCCCCTTATGGCCCAGTGGCTCTCTCATATCATATATTAGTTGTAGTACCCTACAATAGATAAAATCTTATTCTTATTATTACTGTCCTTTCTATTAGACTGTTGTCTTCCCAAATTCAAATACTAAACTCTCATTGGTTCAATTACAACAGTGGTAGCAGCGGTAGGTTCAAGAACTACCTAAAAGAAAAATCCCCTCCAAGAAAGGACGGAGTACAGGCTGTATGGCTACTCTCCATCAAGAGACCTTCCTGCCAATCCCCAAGGGGGACATCCCTGACGGGTATGTCATTTATCAAGATCAGCTGGTTCTTGTAAGTGTGTATAATTGACTCTGCCTTGGGCAGCGCAATACAAGTGTCACCCCATACCAGTCAGATCTTTTGAAATGCATGCTCAACCTCCAGCTGGAATCCTTTGTGGTGGTGTCAAAGGAGATGACATTGTCAGTTTTCTTCACTCCACCAAAACCTGCCTCCACATCTTTCAAGTACCTTAGCCCATGTGGGTTGCTACTGCATCTGG
>QTSX02005398.1:0-23693 GCA_014839935.2 Entomophthora muscae
ATAGCAGCTTTACAGTGTACTCAACACCCTTCTTAAAGGTGACTTCATAAGTTCCAACCCAGAGAAGGTCTAGCTTATGGGCTTCACCTCTAGTACAGTTCTGATAATATGGAACTAGTGTTGTAAATTAGATTGAATAGATAGGATGGTCAAGGCTATCAGTGAAATTAATCCTGATGGTCAAGGCTAATTTGGTTTGCACTCAAATCCGTTGGATCCAACAGATTTGCATTCCTAATTGTAACTCAGATGTTACAGTAAATAAGCCAGCCTATTACATGCTGATAGATTGGGTTTGGAAACTGCTAGCGCCTTCAGTAATGAGCAGCTGCAAGCTGCAGCCCACTACGGAGTAATGCACACTTACTCTTCCTTGTCAGATTGTCTGGATAATCTCTAGAAGAAAGGGATGCAGATGCAAGATCCTGGTGGACACAAGAAGATATTGTAATGCTCCAAACAATTGTGCAGGTGTTAATAACACTCCTGCATCTATTGTGAAGCCTTTCAAGTATATAAACTTCCCTTCTTTCCCTCAATTAAATATACTTTCACATTTACATCTTGCCTCTATACTCTACCCAGTTGTTAACTTATAATTAAAGGTAAAGACTACAGAGTCATTAGACTTGTATTAATTTGTGTTTAGGCTTACAACTATACTCTACCAACAAGAAAGCTCAGAATTTAATACACAGGACGTCCCCAAGGCCCAATTCACAACAACTAGGTCACCCACTTGAAACTCAGGGAGGGGGTCCTCAAAGCACTGGACACAGAAAGCTCTAAAGTCTTGTGCCAGAAATTGTGCAATTAATGCTATTTTGATATGGCCTTTGAATATTGATAGCTGCAAAGATTTGGCTGGGTTTGCTTTCAATCTTGGATATTCCTTGCCTTCTGTAAATGGGTCTGGTTCAATATCCACCCATTCTGGATTATTGTACCTGTCTATGAATAATCCTGGTATGACCTCATCCCAACGCAACCCCCTCAGCCACTCTGACTCTCTAATGAGTGATCACTGTCCCTTGTCTACTATTTAAGTAGAATTATTTCTCCTAATAAAGACAAGTTTATCCACATTTGTGTTGGCTTTAATAATCTTCAAGCTTTTTCCTGTCCTTTTTGCTAAAAGGACTTTCTCATCTTGTTTTCCAGGAAATTAAGGTATGTGCCCTTAATTTTGCCATGAAGGCTAACCCAAGGCTAGCTTTGAACCTCAAATCTTTTGTTATAAAGGTTTCCTGTTGTGTCCTCCTGGATGTTGTCCCAAGGAGCCAAACACAACATCTTGACTTTATAGACAGTTGAGTACGCTGTTGCTTTGATGTCAATGACGCATTTGGTCAAGTCCTTGACATGGGTGCCGTGAAGTGATTGGTTAAATTAGCCTTCACTGTAACAGACATTGATCCATTAAGCTCAGTGAATGAGAGAGCAATAGTACTCTTGCATTGGATAAAAGGTGTTCCTACCAATCAACTAAGTTGCCCTTCCAAGTCATATTAACTAACAGTTGTTCAATTATTAGGTTAATAGTGGGCCAAGCTGGCAGAGGGATTTGGCTGTGAATCAGAGGATCCTGGCGCTCAGCAGCTCCTATTAACATCAAAACATCTATATAACTCTCTTTCTTAATAAATAAATAAATAAATAAAGGGTTGATATTTAAAAATACTACATTTATTATACACACTAAGTTGAAGAAACAATTTTGAATTAGTCTTTGATAATTAAAGAATTGTGATTTGAGTTAAGCGTAATAAGCAACTACCACATCATAACTGTTAATACAACATTTGGTACTCACTCTGTCATGCAGCATAACAAAGCTCTAGTTGCCCCACCAGAAACTTGTATTTAGCTGAGGGAGATTTTGGAGACAAACTTCTCCAAGCATTCCTTTGTCACTTGTGGGACCATCCTAATGGCCTCTTTACAGAATTAAATCTTCTTTCAGGCACAAGAGATGGCCTTCCAAGTGACACTGTTGCTTTTAGTCAGTGCATGTTTGACAGATCCAGGTCTAACCAGTCAATCTTACCGTTATCTTGCCCTTGACTCCTGTTACAGTTACCTCTCTGTGACAAAGCTTTGAGGAGCTTTGCCTTCAGGGAGGCAATTTTGTGAGACAATGCTGTATTGTCATCTCTCCAGCAAGCCATAATTTTGACACTCTTTTCCTCTCTATTTCTTAATGCCTCAACTTCACAATTGGCTCTGTCTTTCAGTTGTTGCAAAATTTCATTGAACCCTAGCAGCAAGTTCCAGGAGTTCCATGTCTAAAACTTGATTTCCTTGTGCCAGGGTTCTCTCTCTGGCAAAATATTTGGAGTATAGTTCTTCAAAAGACGCTTTCACTTATACCAAAGATTCCTCAGGTGCAATCTTAGAGACCTCCAGACTTGCCCAAGCCTCCTCAAGCAAGCTGGTAGGAACTTCCTTTCTTGCAGCAGCAGCCTCAAAACAAAGCACCCCAAATTTTGATCTTTCAAATAGTAATAAAGAAGACATGATATTTAAAAAAGTTGAGGGGAAAGCGTCAAAATTGACAATATATCTTTATTTAAAATTAGCTGTTTTTGCTTATATACCATTCAGGGCATATTTGGCTGAAAACCCCTCTGGTTCCTGAGTCAACCTATGATTCATATCACGTGGTCTATGACATTCAAGTCATTCAAACCTAGATCTTTACATAAAAGATCACTAATAATTCTCAACTTATAAGAACCAACCTACAATGGGAAGAAGTCACCTGACTCCATTTATCCCAATGTATCAATTCAGCATTGAGCTTCCCCAGCTCCTGGTGCCAAAACCCTGTGGATTACATATCCCAAAACTCAGCTATCAATTTTTAACTGGGAACCAGCTGATCAAACCTGAATTCCTAGTCATCAATACTCTTATTCAGTTATTTTTACATTTAATGGTTTTCTTGCATTTTAAAAACCTGTTAAAACGCTTCAAACCTCAAAAAAAACCACAAAGTGTTTTTAAACCCAAATTTGGGGGTTTACTTTTGATTAACCTTAACCAAACTTCTTTACAAAGTAAGGCAATTAACTAATATAATTAAATCCTCATTAATTATATTGTAATGTATCTATTAATTAATCTTCCTGACCAATTAACTTGTTTTTGAGACGCCTAGTCTCCAAGATTGGTTCAGCCAATCTTGCTTTCTGTTCTTTTATTGAATATAGATACTGAGTTTTCAGGAATCTTTATCTGAAGAATTCCAACCAAACATATATAAATAAAAAAACGGCAAAAACAGAGCAACTTTATATCTTGGAGTATTTATTCAGCTAAATACCTAACATTGACTGTTGTATGGTCACAACATGGCAGTACTACACCCTCCTAAGCAGATTTAGGACCAACCAGTCCCCCATCTGGATGTCCCCACACCACTTAAAGTGGACAGTAATACCAAAACTACCCAGTAGTATCTGGAGCTGGCTATAAACAGCATGGATAGAGGATCTTATTAGTATGGGGAGGCCCACAAGAAGCTTTCAGTGCTTCCATCCAATGGAGCAAATGCCAAAGAGAAATTCCGCAACTTTAACAGGACTACTCCAAATCAGCTCCGTCTTCAAATGAAGACCATAGAGCAGGAAAAGGGGTACCTCTATAGTTTTTCTCACCCAGCAATATGCTATAACTGTATCCATCTGGGATACCAATTGTTGCTGATCTTTCATCAAGGGAACCTCATTAATAGTCAGCAGGCCTTCATATGTTGCCTCTTTGATAAACTCTTGGGATTAATGACTAATATTAGTCACCAGATCAACAGCATGGTTAACCAGTAGAATCACACTGCTTCTTGGGCGGCCCAACTGTAAGAACTTCTGACAAACTATGTTGCCACAATGATTGGATCTATGGTCAAGCATAAGGGGGTTGATAACAACTGGTTATGCACAGTCACATATCACATTATAGGAGCCAAAGCTGCCTTCTATCACCTCTGTAAAGAGGTCAAGTTGCTCTATTGTTCTGTAGGTAGAATTGAAGACAGAATTACCCCAGTACTGGATGGGGAGGGCACAACTTTCATTTAGAGGGACATGGAGGAGCTCTCTGAACATGTGAGCAAAATTGATAAAGTCCTTTGTCAATTGCTTGGAGATTGTTGCCATTTCTATGCTGAGTCAGCTAAACTCAAAAAGCTAATTGACAACAACCATGTACATACTGAGGAAAATCATGAAAACCTTGAACAACTGAGAAAAAATCAACATTCTTCCCAGGAAAATGCAGGCATGCAGTTTGACTGTCAAGACTCCAGAAATTATAATATTGCGGAAGAATTAAAGACCACTAACCAAACCATTAGGAGCCTTTTACAAGAAGTTCAGTTGCAGTGTAGCAAAATTCAGTTGCTTCAAGAGCAGATATAGCAACTCCTTGCAGTAAATCTCCAGTAGTCAAGGATGGAACCAGAAGTACAAGGAACCACAGGAAGAAGCTCCAGTGCTCTCTCTCTTAACAGTCAGGCTATGACTGACAACACTAGATCTTTTAATAGCTACAAGAGCAACGAGGACAACATAGGCTGAACAACAAGGAAAATCTATATTAATGAGCCTGTTTTAGACAGTAGTGAGACACCTTTTCCTGGAGCAGCTGCGTCTACATCAAGAGCCAACAACAACACAAGAGACACTGCTTCTGAAGCGCGATTTTGCGCATTGAACTTGAGAGCTTTATCCTTTCCGCCTAGGAGAAGTTACAATTACAGTACATCTACTGTGATCCAAAACTAAAAACCTATGAATCTTCTAAAAATTCAAAAAAAATCCAATATACATATATTTTTGAGACTCTACAACAACTCCATGTACAGCATATATAAAGCCATGAAAAATGCAGCTATTTTTAATTGCCTAGATTCAGAAACTCAGACCATAATCATTCCCAGACTATCTGAGCAGGGTTGAACATATGAGAACGTGTCTAGGGCTCTTATTGCTGAGTTTGGTAGCAAGGAAGCTCTATTTTGCCAATAAATGAAAAATACTGAAGCAAAAATAAGAAAGGGGGAAAGCCTAATGTAGTTCTCTGAGCAGTTCTACCTGGACTCACAGACTCTAGTTTCTATGGGAGCAGCTACTTTTGTTGACGTAAAAGGAGCACTTCTTAACTATGTACGTCCCAACAGAGAACTCTACATTGCCATCAAATCTGGAATCTATGGTGCAAGATTGCTACCTAAACTCATTTGAAATCTAGATTCTTTTAAAGAAAAATTTGATTTCATATTCCCTGATTACAAGAAAGCTACCACTTTCAACTTGACTAAATTCAAAGGTAAAACCATGGAAAAGGATATGTCAATGAAAACGGCAACTGGTTTAATTCCCGTGGGTAATGGCCTTAAAAATAACCAAACATGCTATAAGTGTGGTTAGCTTGGCCATCTATCACATTATTAAAAACCATCAAAGGCAACATACATCATGTAGGCCCAGATGATAGCAAAGAAGACAACAAGCCTACAGAAGACAAATGAGAAAGAAGATGAAGAGGAGTAAAAAACCCGCTAATTGGTCAGGTTGCAGAGAAAAACCTGACTGCTAGTAGTAACAACCCCTCTCCAACACTTGATCCAGGCCCTCCTGCAAAGGAATTGCCTGAAAAATAAAACAACCTGATGGACCCAGATTCTAGCCCTGAGCGCTACTTAACTGAAAAAGAGGAGGTGAACAAGGACTTGCTCCACCAAGTTCTGGCTGTAAACGTTGTCACAAGAAGACAGGCTATAAGGACTGAAGCCTTGCTGTGACTGCACTACAGTCACATTGGGCTGTAGTTTCACAAAGAGGTTAGATTGTGATGAATTTCATAGGTTGAAATTTAAAACAATAGGATTGGCCTTGGAGAGACTTTCCGGTGTAGTAATTGGTACCCAGGAATCAATTAGGCTGTACTAATTGAGGGCCAAAATGAATAGTCTGAACAATTCAGATTATGAGACTAGGTTTCTCAAACCAATTTGTTAACTGGGAAGGTTAATTAATTGATATCCTTGAATATGATTAATGAGGATTTAATCATAGGGCCAAAATGGACTTGACTGTGTCAAGTGAAGACTTGTTGTCTTCAAACAGATTAATTAATTGGGAAGGCTGATTAATATATGCTAGAAAATAATTAATGAGGATTTTAATTATATTGTTAAATTGCCTTGACTGTGTCAAGAAGTTTGGTTAAGGTTAGCCAAAAGTAAACCCCCAAATTGTGATTTAAAAGCGCAGTTTTGGCAAATTAATTAAGTTAGAAGCGTCGCTGCGCTGCCTAATTGATTTGTAAAGTGCCAAAGGCGCTGCCTGGGAAAGTTCCTGGGCGCTGTGGTGGCGCCTGGTTTGAGTTTTGAAGCAATTTAATGGGGTTTTAATGCAAAAAACCATTAAATGCAAAAAAAACGGCTAAATGTAGACAATGGTGTCTTTGCATTCAGGATTAATCAGCTGGTTCCCAGTTGGAACAAGGATAGTTTGGATCAGGAATACGTATATTCCACAGGGTTTTGGCACCAGAAGTCTGGAATGCTTCAAGCCAAAGCAATACATTTCCACAGAAAGAATCAGGTGATTCTGGATGCAGTATGAAACATTCTTATAGGTTATGAGCGTGAAGATCTTTTTGGTAAATATTTGGATTGGATGGCACCATTATGTCATAAACCACGTGATAGGAATCCAGGTGTGATTCCGGAACTGAAGGGGTTTTCAGCCAAATATACCCCATTGGTATATAATAAAAACATGATAATAATTAATAAAAAATGATGCTTATTTGTGACAATGGTTGCTTTCCCCTCAATCTTTTTATGCCTTTTGTTTTTGGCTTTTAACTGAAATAAGACTACCATGAAATGAAAGAGATGGTCTGCAGCTAAGACTATGGGAAAAAAAACGTGGAAGTGATCACCAGATGGCAACAAGTTTAACGCCAAGATTGCTTGCCTGGAATCCAAGCTCATTGAAGCTTACATAAAGGGTTCCCTGTCAACCCGTAAAAGAGTCAGACCGGGATAATGAAGAAGCAAGCATGAATTTCCTGGATCTGTCACACTTGCCTTCACGTGAAGCAATCAAAACTGTGTCAATTTCTTACACTGAAAAACTTTCACATTCTTCTAGTGAAGTCACTCATGAAAGTGATATCCTTAAAAAATTGGCACAAATACTACGCTCAGTACAAGTCTCAACTGCTCTGGAGACTTTAAGGACCCTGAAACCCAAGCTGCCCTCTTTTTTAGAAGGATTTCTTGCACAGTTCAAAGATCTAGATGTACACAAAGTTAAAAAAGTTTTTGTCTTCAGACTATGGAGACTAATATTATTGCACCTATATTAAACTTGTTGTCCACAAGCTCAGATTACAGGCAATTTTAGACTCAGGAGCTCCAGGAAACATAGTTTCCATCAGGTTGGTGAAGAAGCTCAAATTGGCTTCTGATTTGGACTATGAAGAAGAGTTTGGTATCACTGGCCCCAATAAAACCAAGGCCTTGTGTGGTTATTCTTCTCTTCCCTTTGGTTTTGTAAGCTAGTAGTGACTGCTCCAGCTATAGCTCTCTGAAATAGTAGCTTTGATATACTCATTGGGACAAGTTTATGGCTACTTATGGTACAATTATAAACCATAAGGACAGCACTTTTAGCATCTTGGGCCATTCTGTTCCCATTTTTTATCATGGATAGACCCAAGGATCTACTGACTAAGAAGATTCACCACATTAATATGAAATACACCAATAATGACCTTCCTGTATTCTATATATTACACCAGAGAAAACCAAAGAATCTCCACTTGGCTACTAAGAACTATAAAGGGATACCTCTTTATGTGGCCAAAGATTTTGTGATCCTTAAGGGTTTTCAAGTTATTCACAACACTGGACTTAGGTTGGGGTTCCCAAAAGGATTACATGGCAAAGTCCACAGCCTCCACAATGAATCTCGCTTTGAACCTTGGATTTTTCCTGGAATTGTAATGCCTTTGAGTGAATAAATCTTTTTCCTTCTGGGTAATCTTTCTAATATCTCCATAAAGGTCAAGAAGAACCAAATTTTGGGCCATCTTCAACTTGATGAAAACTCAGCTTTGAGAGATGTCATTCTCTTTAGGGAATTCAGTGAATTTGAGCTTCTTTAAAACAGCCCTCCAGTTCTATTGAAAATTCCAAGGGAATCACTCCAGGGATTATCTGAGTCACAGAAAGACCAGACTTTGTGTCTCTTTGATAAATACAGAGCTGTCTTTGCAGAGCACAACCATAACTTGGGAAAGGATCTAGGAGTAAATCATGTGCTGGACACACAAGGCACAGACCCATAATTCCCTTCTAATCTGGAGAAGCCAAGCTCAACAAGAAATTGTCAACAAAGAACTACAGAAGCTCCTCACAGCTGGACTTCTTGTTCCTAGTAAATGTTCTTGGTCCTCTCCCCTTCTAATAGTAAGGAATAAAGATGGATCCAACTGTGTGGTAATAGATTATTGTAAATTGAACTCTGTTACAAAAAAGGATTCATATCCACTTCCACAAATTAACAACACACTTGAAAAGCTAGGTAGTACCTAATACTTTAGCATAATGAATCTAATTAGAGGCTATTAGAAAATTGACCTTCCAAATGCAGGCCAAGAGAAATGCACAATCATCACAGAGCAGGGCCTTTTCCAGCCTACACATATGCTGCAAGGCTTGGCTAATGCCCTTGCCACCTTCCAACGTACAATGAACTCAATGATGGGTGATCTAAAGCTTTCTTTTGTTCTGGTTTATTTAGGTGACATCAATGTCTTCTTGAGAACTTTTGGCCAACACTTGGAACACCTGGAGGCTGTATTCTAACAGTTGACTGTGGCTAATCTAAAGCTTAAACCTAGGAAATGCAATTTCTTTAAGGGGAATTTGGAATTCCTAGGATATATTATAAGTAAGGATGTACTTAGACAAATTCCTGCAAAAGTGGAGGCAATTACCCAGATTCAGCAACCAAGAAGCAAAAGGGGTTTTCAAGTGTTCTTTAGAATGATAAAATACTACAGATGTTTCATTCCTAATTTTACTGGCTTGGGAGGACTTCTAATTTATCTCTTGAAGAACAAGGCTGAATTATCATAGACTCTGGGTTGTCAACAAGCTTTTGATGACTTAACAACCACTCTTTTCACCAAGCCTTTCCTGGCGTACCCTGATTTCAATCAATCCTTTGTTGTCCATACAGATGCTTGTCTCACTGAAATAGACACAGTTTTATCCCAAATGGATGACAAAGACCAGGAACATATTGTAGGCTACTGCTCAAGAACCCTGAATTGTCACAAGCGCAACTACACTGTCACAGAACAGGAATTGCTGGCAGTTATATACACCTATCAACAGTTTAGAGTGTATCTGCATGGCGTTCATTTTACTGTGGTGATAGACCATGTATCTCATAAATGGCTCAAGACCCTGGAGGATATTGAAGGTCATTTGGCACATTGGGACATCAAAATTCAAGCATTTGATTACAAGATTGTACATTGTGCTGGAGCTTCCCACCAGAATGCAGATTGTCTTTCTAGACTCCCAAATGTGGCGTTAGTCTCACCAGTGGTAGACAAGCTTTATGACAAGCTACTCCTGGACAAGTCTTTGTGGGGGGAAGAGCCATCTGAGATTCAGAAAATTCTGAAAAATCTTGTTGTGGATACTAAGGTCAAAAATAAGCAGCTGTTTAAACTCCACAAGGAAAAATGGTTACTGTACATTAGACCTTCACTATGTACAGACACAATTGTATTAGCCCATAAAATTGTAGGTCATAGAGGCATTCAGAAGATAATGAATCTTCTACAGCAACACTGTTAATGGGAAGAAATGTATTCAGATGTAGCAGAAACACTGTCTGCCTGCCTGCCAAGATTGCAATATAGAGCAACCAAAAGTCTTGCGCTACCAGCACCAGTTAATCCAAACCAGTTTTGTATTCCATACTGTTGCTATAGACGTAGTTGAGACTCTTCCACTGACTACTAGCAAAAACAAAATTTGTGATTTTAGCAATGGATCAGCTTATCAAATGGCTGGAAGCAAAGGCAATCTTAATTAGTTGGCACTGACCACAGCCAAGTTCTTTTTAGAGATATTCTCTATAAGCACAGCTGCCCACAAACACTACTGACAGATAACAGAGAAAACTTTACAAGCTAGATGATACCTAGTCTAAACAAGCTTATGGGTATTTGTGGTACTTTATCAACAATCTACCATCTAAAAACTAATGGTATGCGGGAACAAAAAATGGAAGCCTGGTTCAGATCCTGCAGAAGCTAAGCCATCAGCATGAATTGAAATGGGATACCTATCTTCCATATCCAGTCTTTGCTTATAAAATTGGCTTCCACAGAGAAACTGTGAAAAGCCCTTTTCAGTTAATATATGACCAGCAACCTAGTCTTCCACCTCATTTATATATCTTGGTAAATTTCATGAAGCTATATCTCCAGACACATACCTCCAAAGGTTATCCCAGACTCTGATTAAGCTACAATCAGAAGCACAATCAACCAACCTAGCCGCCAAAATCAAGGACATTGATTGAGAAGAACAACACTGCCCTGCTCTTCCAGTATATGAGTTAAGAAGCAAGATGTATTTCTACAGCAATTGAGGATATGGTCTTGAAAGTAAGCTTGTGTTGTTATGGCAAGGACTAGTGAAGGTAGTCCAGAAATTTGGCGTAAACAGTTACACCTTGAAGGACCTGGAGGCTGGACAATTAATTACCTAACTACATGTGAAGTACATTATCAAGGCTCCTGGTAGTCAAGACTAAACCCTATTAAGGGTAGAAAATTGGATAAAGAAAAACCTAATATAAAAAATCCATGAATTATTACCCTATTTGCATCAAGAAAGAGATAAAGCTTACAGAATGGAAAAGATAGGATGGTTTATGCAAAAGTACTTTATTAAGATGATAGTGCCTCTAAACTCAGACACATCTGGATGAGTTTGTTGCCACTTCTGTGTATATTAGCCAGTTATTGGGCAACCAGAAGAATGCAAATGAAAGGAAAGGAGATTTTTCATCGGGAAAGAAGTTTACACAATTTATGCCAATGGATTAGGGAAAAGCAAGTCTGAGTAGAATATACTCCCACAAAAGGCTCTTGAAATTTACAAATATTTCTCTAGTGTCTTATCTCCAACAGAGTAAATGAACCCAAGGAGCCCTCAACGTACTCAGGCATATGGTGTAGTCTCTGATGATAGACAACTTTAGAGCCGCTAAACACCAGACTTCCAACCAACGTCATTGACTGACAACTTCCTGCCCTACTGTAAATAAGAAGCTCCAAGGTAGTGCCCATAGCCCACAGTAACAAATACTCATGGCTATCTAAACCATGCCACAAGGGCACAGGACCTGTAGCAGAACAAGGATTAGCCCACACAGTAAATACTAGTTCAAGGAGTTCAAGAGCTCAAGAGATCTGATTATCTGTCAGAAAAATCCTATCAAAGGAGAAGTCCTGAAGGCACAGTTGTGCATACTTTATTAGCTTTATCCTAGGAATACACCAGCGCACTGTATTCCCTACTTTGTGTTTTTTTGATGGAGATCATGTAAGGGCTTTCCAGGGCTAGCATCAGTGTTAACCACATAATAACTGGCCCCCAGAACCGCAAGGTAGGGATTTTCTCCCAACAAAGTGAAGCAATCATTTCAATGAAGAAACCCTGACTATCTTCTTGTATTGCCACAGAAGCTGAGTTCACTTTTCCCTTGTTTGATTCTCAGAGAAGATCAGTTAAGCTGGGTACAGGTTCATCAGATATAGTAGTAGAAAAGTGTTTAGGAGTCTAGTTCTTGCCAGTACAGTTCCTCTTCTTGGCAATAGTTGATAGCTGCAAGTAAGTAGGCATGCCGGAGTCTATTGCTACAGAACTACTAGATGGAGTGTTTGGTTTGTAAGAAACTGTGCTTGAGGAGCTATGGAATGCTGCATCTATTTTACCGCCCACTATTCCAGCAAATTATGCTTCTTCTGATGCAAGTACAGGCAAGTTGTGAAGGATGTTGTTAACAGGAATATCCAATTTTTTTTTGGGCTTTACCAATTCTCTTTTTGGGCACATCTGTATAGTGGATAACTGGCTTTCTGTTCCTTTTTAGGCAATTCATCATGCTGAAAGAGGTTGTGTATCTTTTGAAGTAAAATCTATTTCAGCGGGGGAAATGTTGTGAAGTGATTGGTTAAACTAGCCTTCACTGTAACAGACATTGATCCATCAAGCTTGGTGAATGAGAGAGCAATAGTACTCTCACACTGGATGAAAAGTGTTCCTAACAATCAACAAAGTTGCCCTTCCAAGACATATTAACTAATAATTTTCCAATTATTAGGTTAATAGTGGGCCAAGCTGGCAGAGGGATCTAGCTGTGAAGCAGAGGATCCTGGCGCTCCGCAGTTCCTATTAACATCCAAACATCTATATAACTCTCTTTCTGATAGATAAATAAATAAAGGATCCATATTTACAACTACAGCATTTGTTATACACACTAAGTTGAAGAAATCATATTGAATTAGTCTTTGATAATTGAAGAATTGTAATTTGAGTTAAGCTAAAAAGCAACTAACACACCATAACTGTAAATACATAATGGGTCTCAGAGTTGGAAGACACATCAACTTCAATCAAAGGTGAACCCAAGATTTGAGGGTTGTAGCTTCACGTCCTTACAACATGACAAAGGGGGATTTTCCAGTCACTTGGTATCTACTGAGTCATTTAGCAAAGATAGCAGTGGGGAGGAACATATCCCAATTTGCAGTATCTGAGATAGTGAGCTTCTGCATGATTGATATTTGGGAGGAATTTTCTTGCTCTTCTGTCCCATTGGTGGATGGATTATACAGAGCAGAGAAAGACTAGTGAGTGGACATAGCCTATACAATAGACATGATGAGGTGAGCATTGAAGTTGGTACCATTGTTAGAGAGCAAGATTTGAGGGCATCCATGTCAGTAAAAGATGTCTTGCTCAATAAATTTGCTGTTGTCTTTGTGAGAGAGGGGGGCTAAACTAACTAATTTTGGCTCCCAACCCGGCAAAACAAACCACCAGGATGCTGCCCAGTGTAGAACTGGGACAACCACATGAAGGGGGGACCACAGAAAGAACCCAGGGGACAGCGTAGGGAAGTACACATTCAATCCCATCAACACTAGACCAGTAAGCAACCAAGAGTACAAGTGGGGCGAGAGGAAGCATCACAGGCGCCTGAAAGGGTGCCAAGTTGCTCTTCTCCGGACCAAGGGGGAGGACATTGGCGTTTCCTTACCCACAAGAACGGCCAAAGCATAGTCATCAACCTCCAATCCAGGTTGTTGAAATTCAGGCTCTTGACCACGGCCTTACCAGAAAAAGGAGACTACTGGGGAGATTCAAGAGGGTAGAAGGATCTTCACAACAAGCTGTGCAGAAGAGGAGATTTTTGACCACAAATATGGTGAGGTCAACCACAGAAAGAAAAGGAACAGAACCAAGGAAAATACCAAAGAATTCAGAGCTGAGAATATCATGGTTGTGTTCTCCACAAAATTTGGGTAAGGTGGGTAGGTTTGGTTTGGGCTAAAACAATAAAGTTTTGTCCAGCAGGAGGGCTCACAGGCAAGAGAACAGGCAGGAGTCAATAGAGGGGCTTTTGGGAGCTTGGCAGTGCTCTTGGGCGTCTTTAAAGTGAACAGAAAAAAACCGGTTTGAAAATAAAGAATTTAAAGAGAAAATCAAAGTAAAAATAGAATCTTATATTGAATTTAACTAAAAACTTTGAGTTGAAGCATAAATTTTGAGAGCAAAAGCAAAAACAACAACAACTATACACTAGAGTCTGTTTCAAGAGTCCCAGAAGAGGGACCGGGTTTGAAGCAGGTTGGTGGAAGGTAAAAAGCAATAGAAACACTAACACTTTTAATATAGATTGTAGGGAACTCAAAACAGAGGTCCCAACTGAAACTATAAATTTTAAGAATAAGTGCAACAGAATCCAAACTTTTATAAATTGGAAAATTGACAAGCAGGGGACCCAAAGTCCCCTGGCATTGTTAAAAGGAGTGAGTTAGCAGGGAGTAATCACATGACCTCAAGTGGTGCATCTAATTGGCCAAGAGAGAAATTTTTCTTAGCCAGAGCCAGGTGTGCTGGAGGCTTTCAAGGTAATTTATGAGGCTTCACCTGATTGGCTGGAAGGCATCCCAACCATTTCAGATTTAATTGACTTTGTGGTTATTGATGTGGCGTTTTTTGATTGGGAGTTTCTGATTGTTTTTAAGAGAGGACAACACCATGCCAACAAATAGCCCAAATTGATCAGTGTTTCTTCCCAGGCCAGGACAGCCAGAGCTGGGGGATCCACAGGGTAGGCCAGAAAAAATCTCTCATTGATAGTATGAGCTAAATCTCCTAGAGAATTAAGTGGCTTGGCTGTAATTTTTAAGCCTTTTTTGGAGCAGCGGGAAAAACAGTTTGATCCAAGGCCAAAGGTGGTAGTAGATTTACAGTCTTGGCAGTTATATTTTTGTAGTTCAGGCTTCAACTCATTTGATAAAATATTCTACACTACCAAGTTGAAACAAAACCCAGAATAGAACAAGGGAGAGGTCTAACAGCATTAATACTCACAGTATGGAAGGCATGCTTAGGTGGGATGAGCTTGAACTGATGTTGGGATAATCAAGGACGTTGTAGTTGACAGGAATGACAGGAGGCAGGGACATCAGGGATTAGGAGGTGCATGTTCTCCCAGTAGAAGTTCTTACACAACCAGTCATGATATTTTGCTATACCCCCATGCCCAGCATCAATATGGGCCTGGAGGATAATGGCTATTCTCATGCTAGGGCAAACATAGGGCAGATAGGTATTTTCGACCTTCTTGAAGAGTTGCCTATCCAAAATGACAGTATCCTTTAATGAGACTTGTAGAGCCAGGTGGATCTCTTCTGGTTCAGTTGTCCAAGTGTCAGCTTATCCTATTGACTTGTACAGACAATCAGCGTCACAGGATAAATGGCCAGTATATGCATTCTAGACAATCCATTTTCATGCTGGTGTTGAGCACCTGGTCAGTGTACTACAGTTAAATCATATCCTTGTAAGCGGAGGGCCCAATAAGCCAGTTGATCTTCAGGTTCCTTTAGTTGTTGTAACTATTTAATGGAGGAATGGTCAGTGGCTACAGTAAAGTGGGTCCCAAAGATAAAATATCAAAATTGATTTACAGTGTGATACACTGCCAAGCATTTCTTTTTGGTGACACTATAATTTTCTCATGTTTGTTGAGGACACATGAATAATATGCCACAGTTCAATATACTCCTTCATTGTTTAGCTGTGCTAAGATTTCACCCACAGCTACCTCCACTGGCGTCAGTGTATAAGATGAACTACTTGTCATAATCAGGATAGACTAAAATGGGGGCCTCCTTAAGCTTAGTATTTAAAGCCTCAAAGGAATTTTGTTTACTCTCAGTCCATTCAAAAGGAATTTTCCTGAGAAGTTGGACAAGGGGTTCATCTAGCTTTATAAAGTCAGGTATAAATTGCCAGTCATATCCCATCAGGTCAAGGAATACCTGGACCTCACAAAGATTTGTAGGGGCAAAATCTTATCAATGGGTTCCACTTTATTGTCCATGGGACGTATTCCAGTCTGGATGACTTAATGTCAGGGCTGAAAGCTGGATTATTGATTAGATAAAGGCCACCAATAATTCCAGCCTTAGGACCATCCTCAAGTAACTCAGGATTATTCAGATGGGAAAAGACCAGACAAGAAAGCAAAATAGAAGCTTATCAAAGAGATTTATTATGAACCAGATTTATTTGAGGAGCCAAGAAGGAGAATGTTGGAATATGGAAATAAAGAGAGAATAGGAGAATTTATACACTTAGTACTTAAATTTTGAGAGAAAGCAGGGGTAATTAAGAGGAAATTTTGTTGGAAGGCAAGTGTTACATTTGCAAATGGTAAGGAAAAGAGTTAAGTTTGAATCCTCTTGTTTCTGGCTTTCAGAAATGTGTTCAAGCATTGAGATTATTTCACTAGATTGTGAGATATAAAACAAACAAGTGGAGATCTTCATGAATATGAAAAACAGGGTTTTACATGAATTGGGGGACTTGGTATTATATAATTAAATCAAGTTTATTATAAATCTACTTTAAAGAAGCTTAAAACTCATTTCAACAGTTTAAACACATCAATTAAGTCCAGAATAAAAAGCAGTTTTATGTCAGGAGGATCCTGACACTTAATGGCCCAAGAACTCAAGTTGCTCTTCAAAGAAGGAACACTTTGAAGGCTTAAACTTCAGGTCTACTTAGAAAATATTGAAGAAGACAGCCTTGAAATAGTCCAAGTGATCAGTGAAGGTGGAGCTAAACACCATTATATAATCCAGATAAACAAGTACGCAGGAGAGCTTCAAGTAATGTAGGATGGAGTCCATGGCTTGTTGGAAGGTGATGGGAGTATTAAAGAGTCCTTGAGGCATTTGGGTTGGTCCATAAAGACCTTCAAACGTGATAAGAGTAGCTTTTCTTGGTCTTATGGGGAAATGTAACCTGCCAATATCCCAAGGCTAAATCCATGATGAAGAAGGATTTTGAGCCTCCCAATTGTCTAAGGGCATCATCATTTCTTGGCAGTGGGCATATATTCTTTTTTGTAGAAGAATTCAGAGAACAATAGTCCATCACAATACAGTGGCTCCTCATCCTTCTTCTTAAGGATTATTAAGAGGGAGGTCCAATGGTTCTGAGAGGGAGCCAATAGTCCAGCATCCAATAGTTAATTGAGTTCTTTGGAAACCTGGGCAACTTCTAGCCTACTTCAGCGGTAGGGCTTAGCATGGAAAGTCATAGCATCACCTGTATCAATCTGGTTAATGACCCTCTTTGCTAGACCATAGTCATTGGGCCCAGAAGCAAAGATGTTGTTGAACCAAAAGCAGCTCCAAAACATCTTTCTGCTGGATGGGTGATAGTTGCAAAAAATCAGCGGCCTTGAACAGGGAGATAACTTGAGGGTCTTCTTCTGGCAAGTTAAAAGTATCTGAATGTTCCAAAGGGGTAGAGATAAGTCACTTGATCTGCTTCTAATATGCGTCCATGTCTCATAGCTTAGCTTCTAGAAATCTACATGGGCAAAGCTATCAGATTGGCTAGCAGCAGTTGTACAGGATCCTTATGAGTTTGGTCTAGAATCCCAGAGCACAACTGAGGTTTTTTGCAACTTAGAGATTTAGGAGATTAAAACTGTAAGAACAATTTTTGGACAACTAATAGTACATCTGAGAATCAATGGTCACTTGGTTGCCAGGAGTGATAGTGACAGCCGCAGGAGCAAGCAAAGGGACACCTTCCTCTGCAGGACAAGAAGGAGGTGAGGAGTGCATATTATAGGAATGAGTCCTATAATTCAGCAAGAAGATGCACATGTGGTATTTGAGAACACAAGTCTTAAGTTGATTGTTAGGGATGTGTGGAGGCTCTTCAAATATTAATAGGACTTCATAACATAAGAGAAATAGATACCAATCTTGAAGATTGAAAATTCCATTGGACTCTCAGAGAAATTGGGTACCTATCAAGAAGTTGTAGCTTTTTTATCTCTAAAACAACAACATGGGATGAAATTAGTGACTTTAAAAACCTCATTGGCAAGGCAGAGTATGCGCCAATAGCTAAAGTCTGAGACATACAAGCAGTTCCATAATACTGAGTATAGTTGAGATCAGGAGCTAACTTGATTTTCTTTATCAAATTGAAGGATAAAATGTTGACAGGGGGAACATGTGTCAGGATGGCCTTGATCTTAACTTTCTTAATGGATACTTCTACATGGGTGATATCCTTTCCAAAAGGGGGGTAAGACAGCTAGGACATCTTGAGCTGCTTTCAGTTCCATTTCCCATCTTGCCAGCATGCACTTCAAGGCAGGAATTTCCTTATATAAAGTTTTCAAAGGTAGGTGTGACAGTCCACATGTTTGGTGATTTGCAGGTGGGGCTAATATTAGCCAAGTGAAAGTTTGGTTGTTTTTTGCAGGTAGAGGCCCAGTAGAAAATGATGGCTACTAGGGAAGGTAAGGCCTAGCTGGTAGGTTTAAAAACTACTAGAGGCAGATGGTGTCTCCATCCAGAAGAAGATATTGGCTGCTGTGGGCTGGAGGTTTTCACCCAGCAGGGAACTGTGGTTGCTTGGGGTGAAGAATGAGATAGCTCAGCAGGGAACTTTGTCTGCTTGGGGTGGAGAGTTATCCAGCCTGATGGGTATGGCTTGCTGCTCAGGCTGGAGAATTTTTAGACCCTGGCAGATAACCCGGGCTGCCAGGGTAGAAGTATGTGCCAGCATGGTAGGGGACACCTACCAGGACTGAAAGTTTTGGAACCCTGATGGGTAGCACAGGCTGCCAGGGAGAGGAAGAGCTTTGAAGGCTCTACATACCCTGATACGCTTGCAGGAGGACTGTGAGCAAGCATATTACCTAACAGACTGGTAGGGTTCCTTGTTTATGTCCCTATGGGAGCTTTGGGGGGAAAACCCAAAGTGAGCATTGGAGGGAATAGATTTGCTCAGAGGTGTCACCAAGGCGGTTTGCTTGGGGAAGTAACTGAAGAACTTGGTGTGATCAGGCCTCTGGGAACTAAAGCTGATTACTTTGCAACTGAAAGCCCAGAATTAATCACCTGGACAAGTAAAAACAATGGCATATACATTGATCTATGGTTGAATGGCCTAAGTGGAGTACTACTTGCAAGGGCCCAGTCAAACACCAGTTCAATGCGGACTCATGCCTGGGTCTACAGATTCTGGTAACAGGGACTGAGATAAAGAACTGAGGTGGTTCAGGATCAACAGAGAAGACTAGTAAGAAGGACTGTATGATAACAGTGAAGACTAGTTGAGGGACTGTTGGTTCATGTTGAAGTTTGGAAAATGGTTCATTGTGCAGGTGGAACCACGGTGGTTCCTAGTGAGGATTAGTTGATGGATTAGCTGAGGATAAGAGGAAGGACTGCAAGATCATGATACAGGATTAGCTGATCATGATACAGGAGCTGGCTGAAGAACCAGAAGATGATGGTGCAGGACTGGTGGTCTGGAGAAATAAGCCAAAATTTTGCCTGATTGATATGCAAAAGCGGGAATATGTGGAATTTTTTGCCTTGGGTTAGTATTGAAATCAAGAAAGGAGTGTGTATAGAAGTGTGGGTAAGATATTTATTTATTTAGTTCCTAGGATAGAAAAAGGTATGTTGCTATGAGAGCTAGACACAAAGTTGTTTTGATGGGACGTTTTCCTTGGATTTTACAAGATTTGTAAATATATGAGGAAAACATTGAAGAGGTTCAGAAAGCACAGTTTGAATAGCATTCTACTATTTAAATTTATTTAGGCTGAATTTAGGGAAGACTGGTGCTGGAATAATGAACTGATTAACATTTTGGTGCGTAAAAAGTTGTCAATTTGAGCAGTTTGAGCAATGGAAATTGATTTCTTAGTTGATCCCAGTGGAACTTCAGAAATGGTATAGTTTTGTGCTCTGCATTAATTGGTTGAGTTCTGGCAGGTTTTCTGATGAAAATGATTGGTTGGACACAAAACGCTTAAAGTATAAGCAAGGAAATAATGAATTAATACTTTAAGCTGTTGAGAAAGTAAGTATGTAAGCTTAAATTATTATAGAAAAAAAGTGAGCGCAATGGTTTAAGCTTCTGAAGAAAGCTATTTTGAAGGCAGAACTTTTGGGAAAAGAACACTATAAGAAGAAGGCTGGCTGGAAAGTTACAGGGTCTTCCCCAGGTCTTTTCTGGGTCTATTGATTTTCTGCTGAGAGGTTTCTGAAAGCCTTCTGATTCCCAGCAGGAGCTTGGTTGGACTGATACAAGTGGCATACCAAGGCCACTAGAGCTATACAGAGAGCTGAAGCCCAAGATTAAGGAGCTGGGGCTTGATATAAGGAGCTGATTCCTAGGCGCGGTGCAGGAGTCCAAATTTGAGGAGCACAAGTCCAAGACTAAGGTGCAGGAGCCCAAGACCAAGTACAAGGAGACCAAGATATTTTTAGAAGAATCAAAGTATTGGAAAATCCATATTGTTTCCCTGACCCCCAGGCCATATACTATAAGGTTTTTAAGGGGATCTTCCTTCTGAGAGTTAATAAAAGCCCATTTTGGCCCCTATACATATTTCTGAGATACATTTTTCCTTACTAGAGAATGACAACCCCTTCCTGCCGGCCCCTGGCTATAACCCAGGACACACTTTGGGGACTGGGGGACAGGAACCCCACAGTAGGGACACAGTAACATTATGGATGTAGCCCAAAGATAACACAGCTTCTTCTTCTAAAGAATCCACTAAGACAGGGGGGTCGATGAGCCTGAGCTAGATAAGGACAAGACAGCATGGCCTTAGCTTCAGTAGGAGGTGACAAGTTTTTATTGTGATCTTCCCTGAGCAAAGTTTATAGGGGACCAGCACAGTCTCAGTGACAGCCAGAACTGAGTAACTGTAAAAATCTGATTCATCATAGTCAGAATCCTTGGGCTCAGAATCAACCAAGAGATTGTGGAATAAATTAAGGATAGTAGGGGCCAGACAAAGGAGGAGATTCTTTGTCAGAGGGAGGATCAGGAGGAGAATAGGGAGATTGGTTGGCAGAGAGTGTCTCTGCCTCCTAAGCTGACCTCTCTTTTCCCCACCTGTTCCTTAGAATCAAATTGTTTCACATGTGAGTTGATGCAGGTTTGCAAATAGTGTCCAATCTGACCACAGTTGTGACAACCTTGTTGTTTGGGCTGTTCATTAAAGCTAAAAGTCATGATGTGTGGGGTGCAATAAGTAGTACCAGAGTTGTTAGCCTTATTCTTGCAGACCACAGTTCCTTAATGTTTCAGATGCATATCTTGAAGGAGGGTCTTGATGCTCATAATAGACGTAGGGACATTTTATGTGTTCTTAAGTGTTGACATAAGAGCTGATTCACCTTCAACACATTGGAACATGAAGTATATGCCTCCCAGAGAGTCAATTGGCAACTGGGAATGAGTTGTTGACCTTCAATGTAGAAGTGGTCAGCAAACCCAGCCAGTGTTTCCTTAGGTGTAAAGGCAATATGAATGAAGGCATACTTCTTAACCTCAAGGCTGAGGTTTCCTATGTACTCCTTAATGAGAAGATGCTTCATATCTTCCCAAGTGTATATGGACGTGAGTTCAGGAGCCACAACCTCTTGAAAGGTGAGATGCAGACAGGTATGGATATGTTCTTTCTTCAGATTATCAGTAGCCCTTTGCATGGCATTTTTATAGATTGTAAAGAAATCAGCTTGGGTGAGGTTAGGAATCAAATATTTTCTTGAATATGGGCTTGTAATTGGGATCAATAGACAGAGAGTTAGACTGACTATTTTCACCCTGATTAAGAACAATAATATAGGGGTTCCCTTCAAACTCAGATTCAGCGGCAGGTTGTCTAGCCCACAGAAGTCAAAGGCTCTCTTCTAAAGTGTCCAGAGTAGAGATGTTCTGGCCTCCAATGTCCTTGACAGCTTTTGCACATTTTCAAGCTCACTAACTTGCATCTGTTGAAAAGTAAAGGTACCTATAATTCCCATTGACTCAGATAGCCAAAGCGGTAGCCTGAGACGCCAAAGGATTAAATTGTTCATTCAAAGTTTTGGTTAAGCAGGTAAGATTCTGAAATTCTTTTTCCAACACTTCCTGTCTGTCTGCAACATCATTGGTCACCACTGCCAAATGATCCAAGGCAAGAGCACAGTTGACACGGGGTTGCCCTTCCAAACCAGACAGCATCTGTGGTCTGTATGGGCAGGGACATCAGTGACCTCTGCCTCTCCTTTGCCATCAGATTCAGAGGAAAATCATCTTTTTGGAGAGGCGTTGACATAGGTACTCAATCCTACCTTGTAACGTAGCTTTTTGATCTGTTAACATGGTGAGTCAAGGGTCAGGCACAGACTCTACTAGAGGAGGGTTGAAAATAGAGGCCTGTATTTGGGTAGTGGCTTTGAGTTTGGCTATGCCCCTTCCAGACCTTAGCCTCAAATGCAAAAAGAATCTCAGAAGATACTGTAGGTAGTTCTGCTTTTACTGAGGCCACTTTGTTGTCAGCTTAGTTCTGAACCTGACAGAGTATTTCCTAGAGTGGCCTTATCTGAGCTGTATTGTTGGTGTAGCTGATGGCCCCAATTGTCCATGTGTGTCCCAACCAACTCTTTTGGAGAGTTTATATGTTCAAAAACTGATTGAGTTTTTCATGCAAGGTCTTTAATTCTTGCCTATAATTTAAGAGGGTTGTTTGATTTGTCCTTTCCAAATAGCTTGGTGGTCATCTAATTCACACAGCTAGTTCCTAATATACCCTACAAGAGAAGAGCAGAGTGTGTTTAGTGACAAGGTCAGGTGCTTTTGGGAGGCCAATGAATCATGTTGGTTGTTGGAAATTCAAACAACAATACTGTATGTCCATTGCTGATAAGCCATCTTCTGTGCATTGTTGGTGGTGATAGCAGTTACCACAGCAGACAGGAGCTGGCTCTACAACCCCAACACTAACTGGTGATGGACCAAGTAGGCTGTATAAATGAATTCACCAGCTTGACAATAGTTTCCATGTATCTCATTAGAGAAGGGGGGAGACCAAAAACAAGAAAGAAGGAATTCAGGTCCTCAGAAGCATAGTTGGGGTGAAGACCCAGTAATGGTATGTGTCAGAAATTGTGCCATTAATGCTATTTTGATATGGCGTTTGAATAATGATATATGCAAAAATTTGTTTGGTTTTGCTTTCAACTTTGGGAATTCCTTTCCTTCTATAAATGGGTCTGATCCAACATCCACCCATTCCAGATTACTGTACCTATCTTTGTCTGATCCTGGTATGATTTCAACCCAACATGCCCCCTCTGCCACTCTGTCTACCTAATGAGTGATCATTGATCCTTGTCTACTATTATAGTAGAATCATTTCTCTTAATGACAATAAGGTTATCCACATTTGCGTAGGCTTTAATATTCTTCAAGCTTTTTCCTTTCTTTTTTGCCAAAAAAGCCTTATCTTGTATTCCAGTAAATCAAGGTACATGTCCTTAATTTTGCCCTGAAGGCTAACCCAAGGCTTACTTTGAACTCCTTCAAATTTTTTGTTATAAAGATTTCTGTTGTGTCCTCCTGATATTGTCCCCAGGAGCCCACACATAAAAATGATGCTCACTGCAGGGGTTGCAAGCCCCTTGGTTACCCTGTTCCCATGTACATTCTCTGGTCCTTCCCCCTTTGTTTCTGAAGTACCCAAGCAATCTAAAGCTTCTAGTCCCCCTCTAGAAGAAGATATCATCAATGCCTCCTCAACTCCTATGGCAATGGTGTTGTCTCCTGGGCCCTCTTGGGCCCCCTTACAGCTTTCTCACTCAACTATGAGCAAGTTTGTGCCGCTGCCTACTCTCTCCTCCACACAGGCGCTGTGGCAATGCACACTATCTCTGGTCTCTGTCCCGGGTTTGCTTACAAAGATCTATATTCCTTTCTCTTGGAATTTTGGTCTTACCCCTGCGCTGATGGAATCTATGGA
>QTSX02005399.1:0-23399 GCA_014839935.2 Entomophthora muscae
CTATGATGCAAGAATGGTCCCTGAACTTATGAGCCATTTGGGGTCTTTTAATGAGCAGTTTAAGGTTCCCTTTCCAGATTACAAGAAATCCACCTCCTTCTCTTCTAATGAACCCAAAAGCAAGACTTGGGAAAAGGATCCCTCAAAGAAGTCAACAACTGTTGCTACACCTCCAACCACCAACACAAAAAATAACCACACATGTTACAAGTGTGGACAATTAGGGCATTTCTCTTGAGATTGCAAGCAACCCAAGGCCAATGTCCGTCACTTGGGCCAGGAAAACAGCAAAGATAAAAAGCCAGAAGAAGAAGACAAGGATGGAGAAGAAGATAGTGAAGAGTCAAAAACTGCTAAGCAGTCAGGTTGAGAGAAAACCCTGACTGCTAGTAGTGCTAACCCTCTCCACCTATTGACCCAATCCCAACATCTCTGATTGCAACAACTGCCTACTGGATCAAGAAGCCTGCCCTGAAAGATACTTGCCTGATAAGGAAGAAATAAATGAAGACTTGCTCCACAGAGTTTTAGCTGTCAATGAGGTCACAAGAAAGCAGGAAATCCGTACAGAAAGCCTACCATCCCAAGAAGCCGTTGATACTGTCTCTATACCTTACGCTGAACAACTTTCCACGCCATACACGGAAGTCACCCACTAAGTTACAGTGTTAAAAGTTGTCTCAACTATTGAGGTCAGTACAAGTCTCCATAAACTTGGATACCTTAAAATCTCTGAAGCCAGAGTTAACAACTGCAATAGAGTTGCTTCTTGCTCAGTTTAAAGGTTAGACATTCATAAGGTTACCAAAATCATCTCATTGTTATGGAAATAGACACAACTGCACTTAAATTGAGTTAGTTGTTCATAAACTCAGAGTAAGAGCAATTTTGGACTCTGGAGCCCCCCAGAACATTGTGTCAACCAGGCTGATCAAAAAGCTTAAACTTGCACCTGATTTGAACTACAATGAGGAATTTGGAACCACAGACCCTGACAGAACAAAGGCATTGGGAGCCTACCCATTATTAAGATTATGTTTTGGTAAATTGGTGGTAACAGCACCTGCAATAGTGTTACAAAATGAAAGTTACAATAATTTGATTGGTACTAGTTTTATGGCTACCTATGGAACTATCATCAACCATCAAGATAGTACTTTCAGTATTTTGGGCCACTCTATGCCTATGTTCTATCGTGGCAATGGGCCAAAGGACCTGCCTACCAAAAAGGTTCATTATATCAATATGAAATATTCCAATGGAGACATGCCAGTAGCATACACTTTACAACAGCGCAAAATTAAGGTCTTATCACTGGCCACCAAAGAGTACAAATGGATCCCCCTATATTTCTCCAGCAAATTTTCCATCCCAAGTGGGTCCCAGGTGATACACAACACAGGCCTATGTCTCAGCTTCCCAAAAGGATTGCATGGAGAAGTATTTGGACTCCATAATGGTTCACAACTGGAACCATGGATTTTACCAGGTATTGTCATGCCATCTTTGGAAAAAATCCTGGTACTCTTGGGAAATCTTTCTTATAAAACGCTGAAGGTAAAGAAACATCAGCTTATGGGCTACATGAAGCTAGAGGAAAACTCCAGTCTTACAGATGTCACTCCTTTTGGTGAATTTAGAAAATTTGCGCTACTGTGCAACCAGCAAGCATTTTATTGCTAATTCTGTGCAACTCTCTCAATGGACTGACAGAAGATCAGAAGGACCAAGCCATGCGCCTTTTTGAGAAATACAAGGACGTCTTTGCAGAACATTATCACACCTAGAGAAAGCCCTAGGATTTTAAAATGTACTAGATACACAAGGTACTGCTCCAATATGCTCAAGACCAATACGGCGCAACCTGACTAACCAAGCCATTGTCAACAAAGAGCTACAAAAACTGCTCTCTGCCAAATTGCTGGTTCCTAGCAAGAGCCCCTGTTCTTCACCCTTGTTGATTGTAAAGAAGAAAGATGGGGAAAATTGCGTGGTAATGGATTACTGCAAGCTGAACTCAGTCACAAAGAAGGATTCCTATCTGTTGCCACGCATTAACAATACATTGGATAAGCTGGGAGGCGCCCAGTACTTCAGCACAATGGATCTGATTAGTGGATGCTAGCAGATTGACCTTTCAGTGGCAGACCATGAAAAATTTGCCATTATTACAGAGCAAGGCCTTTTCCAGCCAACTAGAATGCCGCACGGACTTTTCAAATGCTCCCACAACTTTCCAACTAGCTATGGATACTGTAATGTGAGACCTTAAGCTGACTTGTGTACTGGTCTACCTTGATGACATTAATGTCTTTTTTTTGTACCTTTGGTCAGCATTTGGACCATTTGGAGGCAGTGTTTCAACCCCTCATTGCTGCCAACCTCAAGCTAAAACCAAGGAAGTGTAGCTTCTTTAAGGAACACTTGGAATTCCTCTCTTATGTCATCAGCAAATATGGCTTACAACCTGTTCCCTCTAAATTCAAAGCCATCACACACATGCAAACACCTTCCAGCAAAAGAGATGTTCAGGTGTTTCTAGGAATGATTGGTTACTATAGAAGGTTTATAACAAACTTCACAGGCCTAGAAGGCCCTCTTTTTTTTTTTTGAAGAATGAGGTCAAATTTTTATGGACAACAGGATGTCAGAAAGCCTTTGAGTACCTGAAAGCTACATTGGTGCCATATCTAGTACTGGCATATCCTAATTTTGATTGTTCCTTCATTTCTCACACAGATTCTAGTTTGACAGCAATTAGTGCTGTTCTTTCTCAAATAGACAATAATGACCAGGACCATCCCGTAGGGTACTGTTCCTGTACACTTATAACCATGAGCAGAATTACACAGTCACTGAGAGGGAATGCCTGGCAGTCATCTATGCCTGTCAACAATTCAGAGTGTACCTACACAGAGTACACTTTACAGTGGTAACAGATCATGCCTCACTCAAATAGTTGAAAACCCTGAAGGATCCTGAAGGACAACTGGCACAATGGGCTATTAAGCTACAGGCTTATGATTACAAGATAATCCATTGCTCTGGTTCAATGCATCAGAACACAGACTGTCTTTCACGTCTCTCTACCATAACTTTGGTTTTCTCCGCAGCAGACAAACTTTACAATAAGTTGATGCTGAAGCCTTCTACGTGGAGGGAGGAGCCACCTGAAATTTAGAAATTTCAGAAGGCTCTTGCAGTGGACACTTGTGTCAAGGATAATCAACTTTTTAAGTTGTATAAAGGGAAATGGTTATCCTATATTTGGTCATCATTACGCATGGATGCAATAGTATCTGCACATTGTACTGTGGGCTATGGCAGTATCCAAAAGACCCTCAACCTGTTACAGCAGCATTGTTACTGGGAAGGAATACATTTGGATGTAGCAGAAACACTAGCCGCTTGTCATGACTGCACTATAGAGCAACCAAAAGTCTTGTGCTACCAACACTGTTTAATCTGATCTGGATTTGCATTCCACACCGTTGTTATAGATGTAGTAGGGCCCCTTCCACTCACCACTAGCAAAAATAAGTTCATAATTGTAACAGTGGATCAGCTCACAAAATGGGTGAAAGAAAAGGCAATTCCAAATAAGTTGGCATTGACCACAGCCAAGTTTATTCTAGAGAATCTCCTCTATAAATATGGCTGCCCACAGACATTACTAACAGATGATGGGACAAATTTCAAAGGATACATGATACCTAGACTGAACAAACTCATGGGTATTTGTGGTACCCTGTTGACACCATATCATCCCCAAACAAATGGGATGGTAGAAAGAACTAATAGAAGTCTTGTACAGATCTTAAGGAAGCTGAGTCATCAGCACAAAACAGAATGGGATACTTATCTTCCGGTGGCTACTTTTGCTTACAATATAAGATTCCATAGGACCACCAGAAAAAGCCCTTTCCAGATTCTTTACAGTTAACAATCAAGTCTTTATCCCCATCTCTACAGTTTAGTTAAACCCACAACCCTCTTTCTCCTGATGCATATTTAAAGAAACTAGCACAGATACCGATCAAACTACAGTCTGAAGCATACTCTACAAATCTGGTAACTAAGGAAAAGGATATGGATTGCGCAGAAAAGACCCAACTGGCTCTCTATGCATATGTATAGGTAGTTTAGTATACTTCTACAGCAACCAAAGGTACAGTTGTGAAAGAAAACTTGCCTTGCTAAGACAAGGCCTGGTCAAAGTAGTCCAGAAAGTGGGAGTAGATAGCTACACTCTCAAAGATCTGTAAACAGGCCAATTAATCACTCAAGTCAATACACAGTACATGTGCAAGGCTCCAAGTGGTCAATAATAACCTCCTTTATGGATAACAACTCAAAAAAGAAAGCTCTAATGAAAATAGTCCATGGGTTGTTATCCTGTCCGCATCAAGAAAGAGATAAGGATTATAGAAAGAGATAATAGAACAGGTCAGGCAAGGACGCTTTATTAAGATGCTATTGCCTCTAAACCCAAAAGCAACTGGATGAGGACTTTGGCAATTGCTGCATAAATTATCCAGACACTAGGTAGCCAGCAAAATTCAAAAGAAAGAAAAGGATATTTGCTTACGGGAAGGAAGTTGACACAATTTATGCAAATAAAATAAGGTAATGCAAGTCCAAGTAAGATGCATTCCCAGAGAAAACTCTCTTGCTGTGCATACTCCTCTGGTATCTTACCTCCTACAGAGTACATCATTTTGAGAAGCCAATCAATATACTTGGGCATATGGTGTGGTCTCTGATGATAAACAACTTTGGAGCCACTAAGCATCAATTTTCCAACTAATGTCATTGACTGACAACTTCCATCTCAGCTATACCTAAGAAGCTCCAGGGTAGTGCCCATAGCCTATTACAACCAATATTCATGACTATCTGAACCATGCCATAAGGACACAGGGCCAATAGCAGACAAGGATTAGACCATGCTATGAAAACCCATTCAATAAGTACAAGAGCTCAAGAGATCTGATTGTCTGTTAAGCATACCCCATCAAAGGAGAAGTCCTGAAGGCACAACTGGACATATCTGACAAGTTTTACCCTAGGTATACTCCAGTAAACACTGTTCCCTACTTTGAGTCTTTTTGTGAAAATCATGTAAGGATTCTCCAGAGCTAGCATTAGGATCAACCACATAACTACTGGTCCACAGAAATTCAAAGAAGGGATCCTTTCCCAACAAAGGAAGGCAACTATTTCAATGAAGGAACCTTGACTATCTTCTTGCACTGTCATAGTATTAGGACTCACTTTGTCCTCATTCAACTCTTGAAGAAGGTCAGTTAATCTGGTTACAGGTTCATTGGATCTATTAGTGGACACAGGTGTAGGAGTTTTGTTCTTGCTAATACAGTTAGTTTCTTGGCAATAGTGGAGAGTTGTGAAGAAGTAGGCATGCTGGAGTCTTGTGTTACAGAGCTACTTGACAATGTACTTGGTTTTTATGAGACTGTACTAGAGGAACTATGAAGGACTGTGTCTATTTTGCTGCCTAGAATTTTGATGAAATCAGTCTCTTCTGAGGCTAACACAGGTGAGTTGACAAGTATGTTGTCAGCAGGAATTTTGGATATTCCCCTTTTGGTTTTTATGATTCTCTGTTTGGAACATCTGTGTAGCAAACAACTGGCTTCCTGTTCCTTTTTTATTGATTCACCATACTGAAAGAGGTTATAGACTTTTACAGTAATGTCTAGTTTAGTGGGGGGAAATGTTGTGAAGTGATTGTTTAAACTAGCCATCACTGTAATGTACAATTGATCCATTAAGCTCGGTGAGCAAGAAAGCTATGGTACTTTTGCACTGGATATTGGTAGTCTTATTGATCAACTAAGTTGCACTTTGGAGTCATATTAACTAATGATCATCCAATCATTAGGTTAATAGTAGTCTAAGTTGACAGAGGAACCTGGTAGTAGAACAGAGGATCCTGATGCTCTGCAGCTCCAATTAATCTCTCAATAACTATATAATGCTCTCCTTGATTTATGAATAAAAGATTGAAATTACATAACTTAAACATTTATTATACACATTAAGCTTAATAACTATCTTATCTTAGTCTTTAATAATAATTAAGTTGTATTTTAGTTAAGCGCATTATAACAAATCACCCCGCTATACCTGAAGATATGACACCTTGCCTCTGAGTGATGGACTTCCCAAACCACTGGGGCTTGAAGTAATCAAGGAAAGGCCTGAAATCTGGATGTTTCACTATGTATGAATCCTTTGAGAGAACCTCAAACCCCTGTGCAGTGTGCTCTGGATTTAAAAAACTAAAGCACTAAATTGTGCTAGCACAAATTTTCAGGTGTCCAAGGTATCCCTCTGGCTCAACCTCCTAAGGTCAGCATTGGCCTGCAAATTGCAATCAACTGCTTTAAAGAAGTGGAAGTGACACCTCTGCAACTCCCCATCAAACAACTACTCATATGCATTGAACTGAGAAGGCTCAAAGACCATAATGCATATGTGCAGGTCAAGAGCTCTTAGCCTTACTTTCTCCTCCAAATCCAGGGTGGCCTGGTCTTTATCAGCATCAGGAAGATAGGCGCAGATGTGGGGGGTCTTCTTGGGGCTGTTGGTGAAGGGAAAGAGGGAAAGCTTGTGGCAGAGGATGGCAAAAGCCCAGGTGTAAATGGCCTTGATGGCCCTAGTAATAAGGAAGAAAGCAAGTGGAATCACTTGGATGTCTATCTGGGCATTTATCATCCAGAGCTGGTATAATATCCAGGGGCAAGTGGCAAAGTTAATGCCAACTAGCCAGGTTAACACCACTTTTAACGGCAACCTCCAGAATCAACTCATACATAATGGAACACCCTCCATGTTGACAATTCTCAAAAATATTTTTCTTATTTTCAATATTAAAGATTATTTTTTCTTGATTAAATAATTGACACTGACAATAGAAGCAATGTTTGATTTTATTTTGAGCTTTAAATTGAAGTTATAAAAGATAAAGCAAAAGCAATTGTTGACATGGAGGATGTTCCATTCTGTATGAGTTAATTCTGGAGGTTGCCTTTTTAACTCCATCAGGCTCTGCTGAGTTGAGTAGCAGATTATTTGATCTTTGAACCCTGGCCTGTTATCATGAATTAGGAAGCGCTCCCTACTTGGGGGCTGCTCAAGCTCATGGGTGAGTGTGAGCTCTAAGAGAACTTCCAAGGCCTTGGGTAGAGGGGGATTGGCAGCAATGTGCTTGTTGCTGATGAACTTAGCCAACTGCTCTTGAGTTGGCACTGACTTGAGATTTCCGGGCTTTAAGTGTTGCAAGGCCTTGATTGGCAAATTTGAAGCACAGATGTTGGTGGAGGCGGTTATTACTTGCAATAGGTACCATTTAATCATCCTTGGAATTAAGTGATTAGGGGGCTCAAAGTTGTTCTACCACTTCTTGGCTGTGAATGGTTCCCATCCCTCAGTGTTCAGGAAGGCCCCGCAAGTCTTATCCTCACAGACAAAGTGCTTGCTCTTGGTTTGACGCTTTTGGTTATTACAGTTAAATATGTGATTATCAGCACCATAGCCAGGGCCACCCTTTACAGTCATGATTAGGAAGTAACAGGGGAAGCACTTAGAGACTTTGAACTCTCTGTCCACAATGCAGATGTCATAGATGGCCAGTGGATCCCAAGCCATGTGACCAGAAGCTTTGAACTTCTTGGAGTTCTCCTCAGTCTCATCTTGGGGGTCAGATGAGGGAGGGGAAGAGACATCAGGAGGGGGAGGGAAAGGGTTCTTTGAGGCCTGCTTTGATGCCTTCTTTTTCTTATCAGAAGAAGAGGTAGGTTCTTGGCAGTCTTTGCCTTCTTGGTACAGTACTCCTTAGTGTGCTTGGAGTCAGCTTCTGACTAAAAGAAAGAGTGATCAGTTAGATCATCATCAGTTTTATTAGGCAAGGACTTGTGGGGGAAGATGAGGGTGGAGGGGGAATAGATGGGAGGAAACAGATTTGGGGAAGAGGGAGTGGGAGTCTTGTCCTTTTCAGGCTTCTTGGTGTGCTTGGAAGTGGTGGCAGGTGTTGTGACCTGAATTGCGGCACAGATACACAACAGGTAATCCTAACATTAGGATTGGATTTGTACTAAGTCTCAGTTAGAATGGCAGGGAAGGCTATGTAATTACCTTGTGGCCCTGATTGAATAATATCTGCTAGACGTGGCTAGAGAGGCGCTGAAGTATGTGAAGACACAAAGACAAAAATGTGAATAGAACTTAATTTTTATTGGTGAATATGAAATGGAATATATAGTGGTTGAGAATACCACAAAACACTACCAGGACGGTAGGATCACTTGCCACAAGCATGAGTGGGGCAAGTGAGTTGTGCAGAATCAAGGAACTGAACAATTGAATTTCCCAATTTAGAGCCAGACTCATTTTGAAGTACAAAAGCAAAAGAGATATTATTGTCCTCAAAATAAACCATCAAAGGCAAAAATCAAAACACAGTGAATGATGACATTCACAACATTGCCCCTCTTTATATTGGCCTTAGGGGGGTAGTACTTGCAGAGGAACTTGGTATGCACTCAGGAAAAAGGTTGGTCACTAGAGAGGAGTTTCACAGTGTACTCTGACTCTTGTTTGAAGGTCACTTCCAAAGGCCCAACCCACAACAAGTCTAGTTTATGAGCGTTTGCTCCTACTCTATGCTAATAGTAAAGAACGTGATCCCTAATGTTGAACTCAGGCAAGAGAGAGCGTCCAGCATTATTGGGAGAGAGCTCAAGCATCTTGGTCTTATAAGCAGACGTGTAGGCAGTGGCCTGTATGTCAATTATCTGGTTGACAAGATCTTTGATATGGTCATCAGGGTTCATAGCCTTATCAGAGGAGAGTAGGCCCCCCAAGAGCAACAGAGTGGTGGCCTCACGCCCATATATCATAGCAAAGGGAGAGCACCCAGTGACACAATGTTTGCTAAGGCAATACACAAAGAGAGAAGCAGCAAGTATAGTTTTAGTTTGCAGCATCAGAGTAAGTGAGTTTCCTTATGATAGAAACCAGAGTCAAATTTTCACACTCAACTGTCCCATTGATAGAGGGATTATAGGGGGCAGAGAAAGACTGGTGAGACCCCAAGGCTTCAACAATAGAGGTTACTAACTTGGCGTTGAAGTTAGTCCCATTGTCAGATAACAACACTTGAGGAAAGACATGGTAAAAGTATACGTCTTGCAACAGAAAGGCAGTGGTTGTCTTGGCAGTGATGCCCTTAGTAGAGCGAGCTTCTACCCACTTTCTAAAATGATTAACAGCAATTAGGGTAAAACAGCAACCAGAGCAAGAGCGGGGGGAGAGGCCCCACAGCGTCAATGCTGACAGTATGAAATGTGTGTGAGGGGGGGACTAGCTTGACTTGTGTGAGGCAACTCAAGGAGGCTGGAGCTGGCAATTGTGGCAACTAGCAATGACGTCTGGAATCAGCAGGCAAAGGTTTTCTCAGAAATAGTTTTTCTGGAGCCAGTCATAGGTCTTGGCAATGCCTCCATGTCCTGTCTCCTTATGAGCTTAAAGCACCAACAAAAGGCAAAGACTAGGCCATACATAAGGTAGGTAGCAGTCTTGTACTTTCTTAAAAAGCTGGTTGTCACAAATGAGCGTGTCTTCAGATAGCTTGGATAGGGCAATACAAACTTCTTCTGTCTTGATTTCCCAGGAGGAAGGATATCCAATTAGTTCATATAGTCAATCAGCCTCAGCAGAATGTAGCACAAGGATGGGCATTCTGGACAATCCATCAGTGTTTTGATGTTGAATCTTGAGACAGTGTAGCACATTAAAGCCATAGCCTTGCAGGCAGAGAGCCCATCTAGCTAGTTGTCCTTCTGATTCCTTAAGCTGTTGTAACCACTTAAGCAAAGCATGGTTAGTGACCACCGTAAAATGGGCGCCATATACGTAATGGTGGAACTGCTTGACGGCATGCAACACAGTTAGACATTCTTTCTTTGTGATACTGTAATTTTTCTCATGCTTGTTGAGGACACAAGAAGTATAAGCTACATGATGATCCGCACCTTCATCATCTAGTTGAGCCAAGATAGACCCAATAGCCAGGTCACTAGCATCAGTATATAGGATGAATTCCTTATTGTAGTCAGGATATGCTAGAATGGGAGCCTCTTTGAGTTTTTTTCTTGGGGGTCTCAAAGGCTTGTTGCTGGCTAGCAGTCCATTCAAAGGGGACATTACGTAACAGTGGAACCAAAGGCTCACTAGTGTTGGCAAAGTTGGGGATGAACTGTCTGTAGTATCCCATCATACCCAGAAAGCTTGAACCTCTTGCATATTGATGAGCGGAAGCATTTTGTCAATGGCCTCAACTTTCTTGGTCATTGGATGAATCCTGGTCTGGGTTACCTCATGGACCAAAATTCAAGGTGTTCCTTGAAGAAAGCACACTTAGATGGTCTCAACTTAAGGCCAGCCTCTCAAATCTTTATGAACACTTCCTTGAGGTGAGCCAGGTGATCTGTAAAGGTAGCAATAAAGACTGTTATATTGTCTAAGTACACTAGGACACATGAGAGCTTTAAATCACGGAGGATGAAGTCCATGGCTTGTTGGAAAGTAGCCGGGGCATTGCAGAGCTGTGACCATGTGACAGTCACTGTCAAGTATTTAGTTGAATAAATACTCCAACATATAAAGTTTTTCTGTTTTTGCTGTTTATTTCATGTAGATAGGTTTGACCGGAAATCTTCAGATGAAGATTCCTGGAAACCTGGTATCTATATTTAATAAAATAATAGATTATGGGTGGTTAGCCATGTGAGGCTAGCTAGTAAAATTGAGGCAAAATTGGCTGAAGCAATCTTGGGGACTAGGCATCTCAAAAAACAATTTAATTAACCAGGAATATTAATTAATAAATTCATGGAAATATAATTAATGAGGATTTATTTATATTGTTTAATTGCCTTGACTGTGCCAAGAAGTTTGGTTAAAGTTAACCATAGGTAAACCCCAAATTTGGGTTAAACGCGCCGTTTTGGCAAATCTATTAGGTTAGAAGTGCCCCTTAATTGATTTGTAAAGCGCCGCCCAGTGAATATTTCAGGCACTGAGGCGCCGCCTGGGAAAGTTCCTGGGCGCTGCAGTGGCACCTGGTTTGAGTTTCAAAGAGTTTTAATGGTTTTTTAACACAAAAACCCATTAAATGCAAAGATAACTAAATAAAGGCAATGATGTCTAGGGATTTAGGTTTGATCAGCTGGTTCCCAGTTAGAACGTTAATAGCTGAGTTTTGGAATGTGTGTATTCCACAGGGTTTTGGCGCTGGGAGTTGAGGAAGCTCCATGCCAAATTGATACATTGAGATGAATGGTTTTGGGTGACTCTTTCTCATTGTAGATTAATTCTCATAGGCTGATAATTACATGGGATATTTTTGGGAAAGATCTAGGTTTGGATGACTCAAATGAATAGACCACGTGATGAATCATAGGTTGATTCAGGAATTGGAGAGGTTTTCAGCCAAATATTCCCTGAATGGTATATAAACAAAAACAGCTAAATTTTAATAAAGATATATTATCAATTTTGACGCTTTCCCCTCAATTACTTTTCAATTGGTATGTCTTATTTGTTATCATTTGAAAGAGCAAAATTTGGAGTACTTTGCGTAGAAACTGCTGCTACCAGGAAAAAAGTTCCTACAAGTTTGCTGGAGGAAGCTTGGGTAAGTCTGGAGGTCACCAAGACTGTGCCTGAGGAGGATTTGGTGAAAGTAAAAGCTGTGTTTGAAGAATTGTATTCTGATTACTTTGCAAAAGAAGGGACCCCCACTCAAGGAAACCAAATCTATATGTGGGATTCTTGGAACATGTTGGTCATATTTGACAAATTTTACAACAAGTGAAAGTAATGGCCAATTATGAAATTGAGGCTTTAAGAGCAAGGGATAAAAAGAGTGTTGAGATCATGGCTTGTTGGAAGGATGACAATAAAGTGTTGTCTCATAAAATTTCCTCCCTGGAGGCAAAGCTCCTCAAAGCTTTGTCACAGGAAGGTAACAGCAACAAGATTCAAGGGCAAGATAATGGTAAGTTTGACTGGTTGGACCTGGATCTGTCACAAAAGCTCTTGTGGCATGCCTGTAGGCTCAAACAGTCCTTTGGACGTGATGAGTGTGGCCTTTTGTCTATCCTCAGGGAGAGAGATCAACTTGACAGTATCCAGAAGCTAAATCCATAGCAGAGAAGAACTTGGAGCTGTCAAGGCGGCAGAGAGCATCATTAATGTGTGGTAGGGGATAGGAATCCTTTTTGGTTAAGGAGTTCAAGAGTTGGTAATCTATCACAATACAATGACCTCCTTCCTTCTTCTTCATTATGAACATGGGGGAGGCCCATAGACTTTGGGAAGGAGCCAATAGCCCAGCATCTAATAGTTGCTTGAGCTCTTTAGACACTTGAGTGTCTTCCACATGACTGCAGCAATAATATTTAGTGCAGAAGGGGGGAGTGTCACCGGTATCAATCTGGTGAATGACGCCTTTGGCTAGGCTGTAGTAAGTGATATCTTTAGCAAAGATATCTGAAAATTGATCCAGCAAATCAAGCACCTCCTTTTGTTGTACCAGGGATAGTTGCAGGAAATCTTGAGCAGTGAACAAGGACAGGACTTGGGGCTTGTCTTCAGGTAAATTGAAATCCTAAAACATGCCAAAAGGATGTAGCAATAGGACATCAGGAGCATTCAACAACTTGCCATAGCCAACAACTTTCCCTCTAGACACTTTTATGGGGGAAGCGGTTAAGTTGGCAACCAGCAATTGAACGGTCTCTTTATAAGAGATATCCAAGATTCCCAGGCATAGGTAGGATTTGTTGCGTCCTAGCAAGAGAGGAGAGTATAACTCTAGAAAATTACACATAGATAGCTCATATGATACTTGGGAGTCTAGGATATCTTTAGATCTAGGGGAAATAGTTACAGCAGAAGTGGCCAAGAGAGGAATCCCTTCAGATACAGGGCAAGCCATAGGAGGACACTTCATGTTGGATGAATGTTGTTGTAAATGCTGCCATTCACTGTGTTTTGATTTCACCTTCAATGGGTTATTTTGAGGATAAAACCCTCTCTTTTTCTTTTGCCCTTCAAAATGAGTCTGGCTCCAATTTGGGAAATTTGATTGTTTAGTTTCCTGATTCTGCGCAACTCACTTTCCCCACTCATGCTTGTGACAAGTGATCCTACTGTCCTGGTAGTGTTTTGTGGTATTCTCAACCACTATATATTCCATTTCATATTCACCAATAAAAATTAAGTTCTATTCACATTTTTGTCTTTGTGTCTTCACGTACTTCAGCGCCTCCTCTAGCCACGTCTAGCAGATATTATTCAATCAGGGCCACAAGGTAATTAAATAGCCTTCCCTGCCATTAAAACCAAGTCTTAGAGCAAATCCAATCCTAATGTTAGGATTCCCTGTTGTGTATCTGTGCCACGCCTCAGGTCACAAAAAAAACGGTGCTCACTACAGGGGCTGTAAGCCTCTTGGTTACCCCCTTTGCAACCACATTTTCAGGTCCTTCACCTCCGCCTATACAAAAGCTGACTTCACCTGAAATTACCAGTCCTCCTATTGAGGAAGACATCACAGACCCGCTTATTGTCCCTACTGTACTGAACCTTGGGAATAGTCCCCACCTAGTTGCTACCCCTTGGGTACCCCTGACTTGGAACAAGTCATGGTGGTAGCCCTTGGGGTTACCCCGTGATGGAGCCATCCCTTGTCTCCAACTACAGTTCAGTTGAACAGAGTATTATGAATTGATTGTGGCTCTGCAATTTCCACAACATCTCCTCTCAGCAGCTGGCTCCGCTGAGCATCCATTGGCTTCCCTTTGTACAACCTGCCTTAGCTCACCATTAAATGGTGCTAGGACTCCACGTTCAAGAAATCTTGTCCATACAAGCAGTTGTAACCAATCACTGGGACCAATTTGCTGTGTATCAACAGTGAATTTATTCCCTGTTTTCCCAGTTGTCTGACAATTCGTGCCACTCGTTACCTCCCAACTCTGCTTGGTCAATTTCATTGAGCAAATGCACCAGTCTATTCCTGATTACATCAGGGAGTGTCTAAATGAGGTTTCCACCAGCTAGAACAACTCCTGAAACCCCAAGTAGATTCCACCCTGAATGCCTACCTTATCAATTTTGAACAAATTGTGCAACAGCTCAACAATTTCAGTGCTTACTCCTTTGACCAACTACAACAAGTGGCAGACCTTGCTGCTAAGAGCGTCCACAAGCTCAGTGAAAAATTTGACCAAGAAAGGGTTGTCACTGCTGCTGCCATTGCCAAACTCCAGACTCAAGTAGATGAATTATCTACCCCCAAACCAGATGCCCTGCCTTCTCCTCCATCTGATGATTTGATAGATAGAAAGAAGATACTATGGAATGCCATTTGAGAGTTAATAACTTCCACTTGCAGTTCATATTTTCCCTACCAAAGCTCCCTCAGCCAGACCCCTAAGTGCTTGCTCTAACAACTCAAGTTGCTGAATTACAACAAGAGGTTGCTACCTTACGTGTGAGATGATGGCATCTGCTGTTAGTCCAACTTGGGTTATCAATGAAGATGGCTCTTGCCTTCCTGATTGTTGGGAGTCCCCTGCATTCACTGTGCTAGAGAGTTAATAGCCCTAGCTAATGAAGTGGTCCTCGTGAAGCAAGATCACTCTGAGCTTGATAAAGACGTACAAGAATTGATTGAAGTACTGATTTGGTAAATGACAAGTTTGCGCCCTGCTCTCATTGGAACCTTTTCTTACCTCCTGGCTGGCTGAGCTTTCCACAGTAGTAAATAACCAGGTTCAGTGCCTAGATGTTACTGAGCAACAAACCACCTCAGGGCTAATAATACAAGTGCCTGCACTACTGAGACTTTGACTACTCTTGGAAGAGAGTATTTGTCAGCTGTGGGCCAGGCAGCCTCTCTGAATCTTAAGCAGAATTCTTCCTGTGTATTAATGTAATTAATAGCAACAATGGTGGTCCAACTCCCAAGTCCCACTTCAAACCTACCTTTAAGCAAGTTCCTTGACCCCAAAACTTCTACTATCATCATTTCCTCACTATCTACAAAACTGCTATGAGGAGGGCCTCTGATGAGATTAAGAAAATGACACATTCTAACCTGCCTGCATCTGACCTGTCAAAAGGTAGTAGTGCCTGAGTTACCCACCATCAAGACTTGGGAAGAGATGAAGCAGCTTCTAATCAACAAATTTGGTTAGACCTTAGTTTAGAAGTGAAGAAAGACGCCTTCATGCACATTTCTTTCAACCCTAAGGAGACTCTAGCTGAATTTGCAGATAGATTATATATGGAAGGACAACAGCTGATCACAAATTGCCAGTTGACCGCATATGAAGCTTACTGGGCTTGCGCTCAAGCCCTTGAGGTTAACCAGCTTGTTTGTCTTCACTATAAGGCCCATAAGGTCATGCTTTCCTCTATGAAGAGAATAAAGACACTGTTGCAGGATATGCACCTTACCCATTTTAGAACAGATGTGTGAGGATACCAGTTTGCCTCTAACTCTGGTTTGTCTTTCTCAGGTCTATGTATCCTCACCATAAACTCACAAAATCCTCCTTAATGCCAGGGCTGCCATAACTATGGGCAGATAGGTCACTATTCTTGAGCCTGCACCAACCCCTGGGTTGAAGGGGCTGATCCCAAGGAACAGGCAGGAAAAGAACAGTCAACCTAGAGGCAGAGACACTCTAAGTTGACAATTCTTCCCTGTCTTCTTCAATACCCCCTCCATTGCTGACTCTGAGCCTTCTGACACTGGGGCTCCTCCCATTCTGCTGCTATTCCATAAAATCTCTGATGACTCTGATATGGACAATTCAGATATGGACGACCCTGACACCTATGGGTATTCCGTCCTTGCTGTCCCCATAATCTATTGCAGTCCCTTATAAGCTATGTTATTGGGAAACTACAACAATTGCCAAGCCTCTGCCTGAAGCCAAGGAGGTTGTCTCTTGCCCATACCTCACTCAAGCTAAGAGATCCCCTGTACTTGTAGAGTCTTCTGAAGAATCTGCTGAGGTTGCTGACGCTGTGTTCAAAAACGTCTCTGTCTTGCTTCCTCTCCATACGGTCTATAAGGAGTTTCCAAGCCTAAGATGACATGATTGAAAAATGGGACAAAGAGCTGGCAGAAGCCCAAGATATTCTGGCTGCCCTCCCTCCTTTTGGTTGTACTACCACTTGTGTGGAGATATCTATTCAAAAGGTGAAAATCAAAGCTGTCTTGGATAATAGATCTCCTGTTAATGTTGTCTCTTTGAAGCTTGTCAAGAATCTCAAGCTTGCCCCCGACCTCAACTACCACCAGTTGTATGGCACAGCTGGGCTATTCATGACTTGCGCTATAGGAGCTTATTCTTCTCTTCCCATGAGGTTTTGCAAGCTACTCTTGGCCGCGCCTGCCAGTGTCTTGGAGAATGAGAGCTACAACATTCTTAGTTGGTAGTCAATTCCTTTGGGAATACAATGGGATCATCAACTTGAAGGACGGCTACCTCTCTATATTAGGTTATGAGGTCACTCTTGATCTTTTAAGAGCCAGTTAAAGTCCCTGGGAAACGCCTCAAGACATGTGCTTTAGAGTATCCTGCTGGTATTTTCACCCTAAAGCACTGTACCCATTCATCCAACATGAAGTGTCCTCCTATGGCTTTCCCTGCGTCCAAGGGAATCCCCCTTATGGCTACTTCTGCTATGACTATTCCCCCTGGATCTCAGGCTATCCTAGACTCTCAAATATCATATGAGTTACCTAAGCACACGTTCCTAGAGTTATACTCTCCTCCCTTGCTAGGACGCAACAAACTCTATCTCTGCCCAGGAATCTTGGATGTCTCCCATGTAGACCCTGCTCAATTGTTGGTTGCCAACTTAACTGCTCTCCCCATACATGTGTCTAGAGGGCAAGTTGTTGGCTATGGCAAGTTGCTGAACGCTCCTGACGTCCTATCACCACATCTCTTGGTATGTTCCAGGACTTTAACTTACCTGAAGATGAGCTTTAAGTCCTATCTTTGTTCACTGCTAAAGACTTTCTGCAACTTCTCCTGGTGCAACAGAAGAGATTCTTTATCTGTAAACCAGTTTTCAGATATTTTTCTAAAAGCCTGCTTTTTAACTATAGCTAGATAAAGGCGTCATTTATCATATTAGTACTGGTGATGTCCCCCTTCCGCACTAAACCATATTGCTGCAGTTGTATAGGGGGATGCTCAGTGTCTAAAGAGCTCAAACAGCTTCTAGACGCTGGGCTATGGCTCCCTTCCCAAAGTTCATGGGCCTCCCCTTTCTCATAATAAGAAGAAGGATGGAGTTCCATTGTATTGTGATGGATTACCAATGCTTGAACTCCTTAACCAAAAGGATTCCTATCCCCTACCACAAATTGATGATGCTCTCTGCCGCCTTGGGGGCTCCAAGATTCTTTTCTGCTATGGAATAGCCTCTGGGTACTGGCAATTCAATCTCTCTCCTGAGGATAGACAGAAATCTGTGCTTATCATCTCTAAAGGTTGTTTGAGCCTAAATGCATGCCTCAAGGACTGTGCAATGCTCATACTCCAAATGACCATGGACTCCATCCTCCGTGATTTGAAGCTCTTGTGTGTTGATGTGCTTAGATGATATAACTGTCTTCAGTACTACCTTTACAGACCACCTGGCCCATCTTAAGGAAGTGTTCCATGGGAACTTTCAAGGCTGGCCTTAAGTTAAAACCATCCAAGTGTGCCTTCTTCAAGGAACGCCTTGAATTCTTGGGACATGAGGTGACTCAGACAGAGATTTTCCCCATGACCAAGAAAGTTGAGGCCGTTGACAAAATGCTTCTGCCCACCAACCTGCAAGAAGTTTAAGTCTTCCTGGAATGATGGAATACTACAGACAGTTCATCCCCAAACTTTGCTGACACTTAAGTGAACCCTTGGTCTAATTACTACACAATGTCCTTTTTAAATGGACTGCCAGTCAACAACAGGCCCTTTGAACCCTCACACAAAAACTCAAAGAGGCTCTCATCTTAGTATATCTGAAATACAATAAGGAATTCATCATTATACTGATGATAATGACCTGGCTATTTGGTCTATCTTGGATCAATTAGATGATGAAGGTGTGAATTATCCTGTAGCTCATCCTTCTTGTAGTCCTCAACAAGCATAAGAAGAACTACAGTATCACAGAAAGAATGTCTCACTGTGTTGCATGCCATCAAGCAGTTCCACTATTACGTATATGGCACCCTTTGCGGTGGTCACCAACCATGCTTGCTTAAGTGGTTAAAACAGCTTAAGGAACCAGGTGGATAACTAGCTAGATGGGCTCTCTGCCTAAAATACTATGGATTTACTGTGCTTCACTGTCCAGGGATTCAACATCAGAACACAGATGGACTATCCAGAATGCCCATCTTTGCTCTACACCCTGCAGAGGCTGACAGGCTGTAGATGATTGGATATTCTTCTTCTCAGGAAAAGACAGAAGAAGTGTGAGTTTCCCTATCTAAGCTATCTGAAGACACACTCATTTGTGACAATCAGCTCTTCAAGAAAGTAAAAGACTACTACCTACCTTATGTACAGCCTATTCTATGCCTTTTGTTGGTGCTTCAAGCTCATGAGGGACAGACACAGGGGCGTGCCAAACCTTATGCCTGGCTCCAGAAAACTACTTCTGAAACCCCTTCAACTGCGATCCCAGATGTCATTGCTAGTTGCCATGATTGTCAGCTTCAACAACCTAAGCTACTTTGCATGAGTTCAAGCTAGTCCCTCCTCAACATGCTTTCATACTGTCAGCATTGACGCGTTGGGACTCTCCCCTGCTCTTGCTCTGATTTCTACTTTATTCTAATTGCTATTAGACATTTTAGTAACTGGGCTGAGCTTGTCCAACCAAGGACATCACTGCCAAGACAACCTCTGCTTTTCTGTTGCAAGATGTATTTTCTGCCATGGTTATCCTCAAGTGTTGTTATCTGATAATGGGACTACTTTCAATACAAGTTGATAACCTGTTGTTGAGGTTGCAATCAACCAGTCTTCTCACCCCTACAATCTCTCTACTAATGGAGCAGTTGAGCGTGCAAATTTGACTTTGGTTCCTATCATGAGGAAGCTCACTTATTCTGATCACTACAAACTGGATCTATAATTACCTGCTATATCTTCACCTATTCCTAGCAATCATTGTGTTACTGGGTATTCCCCCTTTGCTATGATGTATGGGCGTGAAGCCACCACTCTGTTGCTCTTGGAGACCCCTACTCCTCCACAAATAAGGCTATGAACCCTGATGATCATATCAAGATCTTGTTAACCACATAATTGACATGGCCACTGCCTACACGTCTGCTTATAAGACCAAGATGCTTTAGCTCTCTCCCAACAATTCCTGGACGCTCTCCCTTGCCTAAGTTCAACATTGGGGACCATGTTCTCTACTATCAGCATAGGTAGGAGGACAGACTCACAAGTTAAATATGTTGTGGTTTGGACCTCTAGAAGTGACCTTCAAGCAAGGATCATTACCTGTGAACTCCTCTCCAGTGGTCAACTGTTTTCCTGAGTGCATACCAAGTTCCTCCAAGTACTACCCCCTAAGGCCAATATAGAGGGGGCAATGTTGTGAATGATGCCATTCACTGTGTTCAATTTTGCCTTCAATGGGTTATTTTGAGGATAAATCCCTCTCTTTTGCTTTTGCCCTTCAAATTGAGTCTGTCTCCAATTTAGGAAGTTCCAATTGTTTAATTTCCTGATTCTCGCAACTACTTGCCCCACTCATGCTTGTGGCAAGTGATCCTACTGTCCTGAGTAGTGTTTTGTGGTATTCTCAACCACTATATTTCATTTCATATTCATCAATAAAAATTAAGTTCTATTCACTTTTTGTCTTTGTGTCTTCACATACTTCAGCGCCTCTCTAGCAGATATTATTCAATCAGGGCCACAAGGTAAGTACATAGCCTTCCCTGTCATTCTAACTAAGACTTAGTACAAATCCAATCCTAAGGTTAGGATTTCCCATTGTGTGTCTGTGCCGCACCTCAGATCATGGCAAATGTGTACAGTATTTTAAGGTGAAAACACCAGTGGGATACTCCAAGGCACACGTCTTGAGGTGCTTTCCTGGGACTTTAACAGGATCTTCAAAGATCAGAAAGATTTTTTTCCTAGGATGGAGATAACCATCTTTAAATTTCATGATCCCATTGTATTCCCTAATGAATTGAGTACCAACTAGGAAGTTTTAACTCTCATTCTCCAGACAACAGCAGTTGCAGCCAAGAGTAACTTGCCAAATCACATGGGAAGAGCAGAATAAGCTCCTATAGCGCAAGTCATGGAGAGCCCAGTTGTGCCATACAACTGGTGGTAGTTGAGTTGGTGGCAAGTTTGAGCTTCATGACAAGCTTTGAGGAGATAACATTAACAGGAGACCCTGTGTCTAAGACGGCCTTGATTTTCACCTTTTGGATGGATATTTCCACACAAGTTGAGTACAACCAAAGGGAGGGAGGACATCCAGGATGTCTTGGGCTTCTGCCAGCTCTTTGTCCCATTTTTTGATCATGCATCTCAAGCCTGAAACTCCTTATAGACAGTCATGAGAGGAAGTAAGACTGAAACGTTCTTGCATACAGTGTCAGTGACCTCAGCAGCTCCTCAGATGACTCTACAAGCCAGGGACCCTTAGCTTGAGTAAGATATGGGCAAGAGACAACCTCCTTGGCTTCAGGAAGCAGTTTGGCAGTTGTTGTAGAATTCCCAGAACATAACTTATAAAGGACCACAATAGTTTCAGGGACAGCAGAACTGAATACTCATAGGCGGTAGGATCTTCCACATCTGAATCATCCATATAGAGTTTTCAGAGATGTTGTGGAATAACAGCAGATGGGAGGAGCCTCAGAGTCAGCAGGCTCAGAGTCAGCAATGGAGGGGTTGAAGGAGACAGGGAAGAATTGTCAACCAAGAGTGTCCCCGCCTCTAGGTTGACTGTTCTTTTCCTGCCTGTTCCTTGGGATCAGCCCCTTCAGCCCAGGGGTTGGTGCAGACTCAAGAATGGTGACCTATCTGCCCACAGTTATGGCAGCCCTGGCATCAAGGAGGATTTTTTGAGTTCATGATTAGGATACGTGGGCCACAGGAAGACAAACTAGAGTTAGAGGCAGCACAATTATCCCGACAACTGCTCAGAATGGGTAAGGTGCCTATCCTGCAACAGTGTCTTTATTCTCTTCATAGAGGAAAGAATGACCTTATGGGCCTTAAAGTGAAAACACAGGAGCTGGTTAACCTTGGGGGCTTGAGCGCAAGCTATGTAAGCTTCTGTGCTGCCAATTGTCTGCTAGTTATCAACTGTTGTCCTTCCATGTAGAACCTATTTGCAAATTCAGCTAGAGCCTCCTTAAGTTTGAAGGCAATGTGCATGAAGGCGTCCTTCTTACTTCCAAACTAAGAACACCACCAAATTGTTGATCAGAAGCTGCTTCATTTCTTCCCAAGTCTCAATGGTGGGCAACTCAGGCACTACTACCTCCTGGCAGGTTGGGTTCAGGCAAGTTAGAATGTGTTCCTCTTAACCTCATCAGGGAGCTCTTCTCATAGCAGTTTCTTAGATGGTGAGGAAAGCTGTAATAGTAGAAGTTTTGGGGTCAAAGACTTTCTTAAAGGTAGGTTTGAAGTGGGCCTTGGGAGTTGGACCACCATTATTGCTATTGAGTACATTTATATAAGGGGAATTCTACTTAAGATTCAGAGGGAGGCTGTCTGGCCCACATCTGACAAGACTCTCCTCAAGAGTATTCAAGGTCTCAGTAGTGCAGGCACCTGTTTTATTATTAGCTAAGGTGGTTTGTTGCTCAGTAATGTCTAGGTGCTGGCCCTGAGTTGTTACTACTGTAAAAGCTCAGCCAGCCAGGAGGTAAGAGACAGACCCACTGAAAGGCAAGGAACAAACCTGTCATTCCCACCAAATCATTAACTCGCTCATTTCTTGTACGTCTTTATCAAGTTCAGAGTGGCTTATTCCCAAGTGATCCATCAGATTAGCTAGAGCTATCAACTCTCTATCACATTAAATGTGAGGAGCTCCTGACAAGCCAGGACAACAGCCATCTTTATCAAACCCCAGTTGAACTAGTAGCAGTTGCCATTGTTCCGTATAATGCAACAACCTCTTGCTGTAAATCTGTAACCCAAGTTGTTAAAGCAAGCACTGGGGATCTATCTGAGGTGCTTTGGCAGGGTGACCGCTAATTCAAGTGGTTGCTCTCAGTTCTCAAATAGCATCTCATAACTCAATTCTCTCTCCATCAAATCATCAGATGGAGGGGAAAGTGGGGCATCTGGCTGGACGTAGACAATTCATTCACTTGATTCTGGGCTTGGCAATGGCAGCGGCAGTGACACCCCTTTCTTGGTCAAAAATTTTACTGAGCTTGTGGAAGCCCTTAGCAGCAAGGTCTGCCCCTGCCACAGTTGGTCAAAGGAGTAAGCACTGAATTCATTGAGCTGTTGCACAAGCTGTTCAAAATTGGTAAGGTAGGCGTTTAAGGTGGAATCTACTTGAGTTTGCCAAGGTTGTTCCAACTGAGTGAAACTCATGTAGATGCTTCCTGACGTACTCAGAGATGGGATAGCGCATTTGCTCGTGGAATTGACCAAGCAGGGTTGGGAGGTAACAGAGTTGCGCTGATTATCAGACACCAGGGAAAACAGGGAATAAATCCACTGTTGATACACAGCAAATTGGTCCCAGTGATTGGTTACAGCTGCTTGTGGGGACAAGATTTCTTGAACATGGAGTCTTAGCACCATTTGATAGTGAGTGAGCTAAGGCAGGCTGTATAAAAGGGAAGCCAATAGGTGCTCAGCGGAGCCAGCTGCTGAGAGGAGATGTTGTGGAAATTGCATAGCCAAAATTTAATTCATAATACTCTGCTCAACTGAACTGTAGTTGGAGGCAAGGGACAGCTCCATCATGGGCTAACCCAAGGGCTACCGCCATGACTTGTTTCAAGTCAGGGGTATCCAATGGGTAGGCCACTAGGCAGGGACTATTCCTAAGGTTCAGTAAAGTAGGGACAATAGGCAGGTTGGCAATGTCTTCCTCAATAGGAGGACTGGTAATTTCAGGGGAAGTTGGCTCTTGTATAGGCGGAGGTGAAGGACCTGAAAATATGGTTGCAAAGAGGGTAACTATAGGGCTTACAGCCCCTGTAGGGAGCACCATTTTTGTTGTGACCTGAGGCATGGCACAGATACACAACAGGGAATCCTAACATTAGGATTGTATTT